>CAUPSL010000640.1:0-22500 GCA_963514005.1 Raja brachyura | reverse complement strand
TCTCATGTCATATCATAAGTGATAGGATAGAATTGGGCCATTCGGCCCATCAAGTCTACTCCGCCATTCAATCGCGGCTGATCTATCTCTCCCTCCTCACCCCATTATAGTTTTTATTTTGTTTTGGAGATACAGCACGGAAACAGGCCCTTCGGCCCACCGGGTCCGTGCTGACCAGCGATCCCCGCACATTAACAATTCTTACATTTACCAATTCAATTTAACCTACAAACGTGGACGTCTTTGGAGGGTGAGATCTCGGAGAAAACGCGCGCAGGCCAACGTAGAAACTACGTACAGACAGCTCCCATAGCCGGGATCGAACCCGGGTCTCCGGCGCAGCATTCGCTGTAAGGCAGCAACTCTACCGCTGCACCACCGTGACTGGCCTCCTGCATCTCCTGCCGTCTCCACATAACCCTGACACCCGCACTAATCAAAAATCTATCTATCCCTGCCTAAAAAATATCCACTGACTTGGCCTCCACTGCCCTCTGTGGCGAAGAATTCCACAGATTCACCACCCTCTGACTAAAGAAATTCCTCCTCATCTCCTTCGTAAAGGAACGTCCTTTAATTCTGAGACTCTCGCACTGGTGGAAGCATTCTCTCCACATCCGCTCTATCCAAGCATATCGGGTTTCCCCATCACCCTTCCACGAGGCCAATTCTCTAGAGCAGCCGGCCATGTGGCATCTTATCAAAGGCCTTGCTGAAGTCCATGTAGACAACATCTACGACCTTGTCCTGTTCTACCTTCTTGGTTAGTTTAGTTTAGTTTTGAGATGCAGCTGAGAAACAGACCCTTCAGCCCAATGAGTCCACGTTGGCCATCGATCTCCTCTTCGCACTGGTCCTCATCCACTCCCTGCGCATTAGGGGACAATTTATTATCCGATCTGTTTGGATAACAAAAGCTTTTCACTGTACCTCGGTACACGGGACAATAATGAGCCTAACCCGTGTGCGTGGCTGCACTTGTGCTGATGCAACAATGCAACGAGTCGCAGCTGGGAATACAGGGCCGGTGTTTGTTTCCGCAGGGAGGGGGTGAGGAAGAAGCTGCCGCCCGTGGACTCGGCTAACGGCGCGTGCGGCCGCCGGGACGCCCATTACTGCGCCGTCTGCAACGACTTTGCCTCGGGCTATCACTACGGCGTGTGGTCGTGCGAGGGCTGTAAGGCCTTCTTCAAACGCAGCATCCAAGGTACGGGGGGGGGGGGGGGGGGGGAGGGAGGATGGAGGGAGGGAGGGGAGGGGAGGAGCGACACAGGTCGACTGCTTGGCCAAGAAGGCCTTTGGCACATTGGCCATCAGTCAGAGGATTGCGAAGTTGGGTGGACATGTTACGCTTGTGCAAGGCGTTGGTGAGGCTGCATTTGGAACGTTGCGTTCGTGTTTATTCACCCCAGCTGTAGGAAAGATGTCGTTACGCTGGAAAGGACGTAGGGAAGGTTTACGAGGATGTTGCCAGGACTCGAGGGCCTGAGCTACAGGGAGAGGTTGGACAGACAAGAACTCTATTCCTTGGGGCGTAGGAGGATGAGAGGTGATCCTATGAATGAATACATTTATTGGCCAAGTATTCACATACAAGGAATTTGCCTTGGTGCTCCGCCCACAAGTAACAACATGACGTACAGTGACAGTTACGAATGACTCGGAAAACACTAAACATTAATAATAATAAAACATTAATGATAAAACACCGTTGATCAAGCATGTGGACCAACAAAATACCAGATCAAAGGGAGGCTACAGATTTTTGGCTGTTGAGTAGAGCTACTACTCGTGGATTAAATCTGTTTTTATGTCTGGCTGTGGCAGCTTTGATAGTCCGGAGTCGCCTTCCAGAGGGAAGTGATTCAAAGAGTTTGTGGCCAGGGTGAGAGGGGTCAGAGATGATCTTGCCCGCTCGCTTCCTGGCCCTTGCAGTGTACGGTTCATCAATGGGGGGAAGGTTGCAGCCAATAACCTTCTCAGCTGATCGCTGAGAGAGACAAGATTTAATAGGAACCTGAGGGGCAACGTTTTTCACACAGAGGGTGCTGGGTGTGTGGAACGAGCTGCCAGAGGAGGTGGCCGAGGCAGGGACTATCCCAACGTTTAAAAGACTTTTGGAGATGGTATCTGGTAAGGCAGGTTTAGAGGGATACGGGCAGGTGGGACTCGTGTAGATGGGGCACGTTGGTCAGCGTGGGCAAGTTGGACAAAGTAGGTATGTTACAAAACTTACCTTGAGCAGCGCTGCAGTTCTGCCAGTCCCCGTGTGCGTGCCTTTGGCGCCTTTCAAAGGGGGGGCGGGCTTAAAGTGCCGTTTATCCACAGACTGGGCAAATCGATCCATGTCGGGCGATTTCGTTGCGGAAGAAAAATCGCTCCGACATTTCATTCATGAAGGTATTTTTAAATTAAGCTAGATTATTTATTATTAATTAGTCATTTAAAAATAGCCTTCAAAAGCCGTGAGCGCCGAAAACGGGAAGGATTTTGCGTAGGGGAGAAAAAAAGGTACACAGTTTATTTTATATTAAAAGTTGTTTTTTATGGAGGCTTTAATCATATTTATGAACCAACAGTATTTTTCCTCCCGACTTCACCGCTAACCGCAACGTTCCAATCCACCGCATTCCACTAAAACCCACTCGCTAGTTGATTTAAATGGCCATTAATTTACAGGCATTAAACACTAAATTCTTTCCATTTGGCCCAGAAATTCATGAAAATTAGATTTTAAAATTATGTTATATTGTGGATTATTGCGTGAATGTTATTTGGACACTTAAGCAATTTAAAAAAAAGTTTATCTTTGCTTAAGAAATGGATAGATGTTTAGATCTACTCATTGAATTTTGTAATTAGCTACAATTGGATATCTGACTAATTATATGCTTTAATTTCAGGTAATCCAAGTAAGATTGTTTCATATTTGTTTCAGAATGCTTCAATCTATAATAACTGAAAATGTCATTGAGTTCTCTTAATTTTTAAGAAAGGTATGGGCTTTTAACTGTTCTAGATCACAGCTTTGGAATTAAGTCAATTGAAAGGCAATGGGGAACAAGATGCTAATTTCCGAGTATGAAAATGGCCATAACTTTCTTAATACTGAAGATATGAAAGTGAATTAGGTGTCAAATTAAACTTCTTTTTCTGCTTTATCTGATGGGATATATTGCAGACTTGATTTTTAAAATCTCAAGATGTTGTAACATTGCTAGACAAAGGGCCCGATTCTGTGCGGTGTGACTGGGTGATTTCCTGAGCTCTGGACATTAGACAGAGATTGTTTATCGGGGCACATTTGAGAGCTACTGCAACTATTGCAGAACTAGTGCACGACTTCCATCTGATGGAGTTGTGTTTGTGGTGTCCATGGTAACCAGCAGCTTCTGCCCAAATGGTCTAAGTGCTGCAGATAAATCTGTTCCCACAACCTATACTTGAGGAACCACTTTTCAAATTGATTTAATTTTAGTTAAGCTTCACTTTGGCTGTCAGCGTTCAGATCCGGCCTCAATTTCCCAGGGAGTGGGTCACTCGCTGTATAATTGCACAGAGTCTGTCTGGAGGGAGCTGCCAGAGGAGGTCGTTCAGGCTGGGACTATCGCAGCCTTTAAGAAACGGTTAGATAGGTACATGGACAGGACAGGACCAAACGCAGGCAGGTGGGACTGGTGTAGATTGTTAAGGGCTTGGACACGCTAGAGGCAGGAAACATGTTCCCGGTGTTGGGGGAGTCCAGAACCATGGGCCACAGATTCAGAATAAGGGGTAAGCCATTTAGAACGGAGACGAGGAAACACTTTTTCTCACAGAATTGTGGTGAGTCCGTGGAATTCTCTCCCTCAGAGGACGCAGGAAGATTGTTCCCGATGTTACATAGAAACATAGAAACATAGAAATTAGGTGCAGGAGTAGGCCATTTGGCCCTTCGAGCCTGCACCGCCATTCAATATGATCATGGCTGATCATCCAACTCAGTATCCTGTGCCTGCATTCTCTCCATACCCCCTGATCCCTTTAGCCACAAGGGCCACATCTAACTCCCTCTTAAATATAGCCAATGAACTGGCCTCAACTACCCTCTGTGGCAGAGAGTTCCAGAGACCCACCACTCTCTGTGCGAAAAAATTCCTTCTCATCACGGTCCTAAAGGATTTCCCCCTTATCCTTAAGCTGTGACCCCTTGTCCTGGACCTCCCCAACATCGGGAACAATCTTCCTGCATCTAGCCTGTCCAACCCCTTGAGGATTTTGTACGTTTCTATAAGATCCCCTCTCAATTTTGGGGAGGTCCAGGACAAGGGGTCATAGTTTAAGGATAAGGGGGAAGTCTTTTAGGATCGAGATGAGAAGATCATTTTTCACACAGAGAGTGGCGAATCTGTGGAATTCTCTGCCGCAGAGGGTGGTGGAGGCCGGTTCTCTGGATGCTTTCAAGAGAGAGCTAGATAGGGCTCTTAAAAAAATAGCGGAGTCAGGGGATATGGGGAGAAGGCAGGAACGGGGTACTGATTGGGGATGATCAGCCATGATCACATTGAATGGCGGTGCTGGCTCAAAGGGCCGAATGGCCTGCTCCTGCACCTGTTGTCTATTGTCGCTGGGACATGTTGGGTCGGTGTGGGCAAGTTGGGCCGAAGGGCCAGTTTCCACGCTGTGTGACTCTGTGCCTCTATGAGTCACTGTGTAATGTACAGACAGTATGGAGTTAGACAGGATGATAACTGACCCTTCTGTCCATCAAGTCCATGCCAACCATCTTGGCTAACTGTGCCCACATTTGGCCCATATCCCTCTAAACCTGTCCTATCCATGTACCTGTTGAAAAGTCTTTTAGCCTCTGGCCGTTTGGTCCACACCCCCATCACCCTCTGTGTGAAAAAGATGCTCCCTCAGGTTCCTATTAAATCTTTCCCACTCCCACCTTAAACCTAGGTCTATTTTAGAGATTTTAAACAGGCCACCGAGTCCCCGCCGACCAGCGATCACTCCGTACATAGAAAACATTACAAAATAGGTGCAGGAGCAGGCCATTCGGCCCTTCGAGCCAGCACCACCATTCAATATGAGCACGGCTGACCATCTAAAATCAGTTCCCCGTTCCTGCTTTTTCCCCATATCCCTTGATTCCGTTAGCCCCAAGAACTAAATCTAACTCTCTCTTGAAAACATCCAGTGAATCGGCCTCCACTGACTTCTCCACAGATTCACAACTCTCTGGGTGAAAACGTTTTTCCTCATCTCAGTCCTAAATGGCCGACCCCTTATTCTTAAACTGTGACCCCCCCCCCCCCCGGTTCTGGACGCCTCCATCATCGGGAACATATTTTCTGGATCTGTCCAATCCTTTAAGAATGTTATATGTTTCTATGAGATCCCCTCTCATCCTTCTAAATCCCAGTCGACCCATTCCTTCATCATACTGCATGGCAGTATATTAGCACAATACACACACATTGGGGGCAATTTACAATCTTTACAGAAGCCAATTCTACAAACCTTCACGTCTTTGGAGTGTGGGAGGAAACCGGAGCACCCGGAGAAAAGCTACGCGGTCACGGAGAGAACGTGCAAACTCCGTACAGACAGCGCCCATGGTCAGTATCGAACCTGGGTCTCTGGCGCTGTGAGGCAGCAACTCTACCGTTGCGCCACCGTGACGATCTGAGGCTGCTGATTCCCCGACCCTGGGGAAAACACTGCTGTTGCTCACCTTATCTGTGGCCCTCTATAATGTGAACCACTCCAGATCACCCAGCCGATCCACTCTCTCCTTCTCACTCAAACCCTGGTCAACCTCCACTGCATCCTTTCTACAGCTATAAGATCATAAGTGATAGGAGCAGAATTAGGCCATTCAGCCCATCAAGTCTACTCCACCATTCAATCACGGCTGATCTATCTCTCCCTCCTAACCCCATTCCCCTGCCGTCTCCCCATAACCCCTGACACCCGTACTAATCAAGAATCTATCTATCTATCTCTGCCTTAAAAATATCCACCGACTTGGCCTCCACAGCCTTCTGTGGCAAGGAATTCCACAGATTCACCACCCCCTGACAAAAATCTATCTATCTATGCCTTGACTTGTCCTAGACTCTCCCACTAGTGGAAACATCCTCTCCACATCCACTCTATCCAAGCTTTTCACTATTCTGTACGTTTCAATGAGGTCCCCTCTCATTCTAATCTCCAGTGAGTCCAGGCCCAGTGCCGACAAACGCTCATCATATGTTAACCCACTCATTCCTGGGATCGTTCCTGTAAACCTCCTCTGGACCCTCTCCAGAGCCGGCACATCCTTCCTCAGATACGGGGCCCAAAACTGCTCACAATATTCCAGATGTGGCCTGACCAGCACCTTATAGAGCCTCAGCGTTACATCCCTGTTTTTGTATACAAGCCCTCGTGAAGTAAATGCTAGCATTGAGTTTGCTTTCTTTGCTACCGATTCGATTTGCAGATTAACTCTTTGGGAATCCTGCACCAGCGCTCACTCCCAAGTCCCTTTGCGCCTCCGATTTCTGGATTCTCTCCCCATTTAGAAAATAGTCTACGCCTCTATTCCTGCGACCAAAACGCACGACTCCACACTTTGCTCCACTATATTCCATCTGCCACTTCTCTGCCCACTCTCCCAACCTGCCCAAGTCCTACTGGGAGCATGAGCAGAGAGACAGAGGGGCGTAAAATGAGGGTAGAAGCAGTAGGTGGCAAGGTGAAAAGTAAAAGTGGCAGGCGGACAAATCCAGGGCAAAAATCAAAAAGGGCCACTTTTCAACGTAATTGTATAAGGGGTAAGAGTGTTGTAAAAACAAGCCCGAAGGCTTTGTGTCTCAATGCGAGGAGCATTTGTAATAAGGTGGATGAGTTGAATGTGCGGGTAGCGATTAATGACTATGCTATAGTTGGGATCACGGAGACATGGCTCCAGGGTGACCAAGGCTGGGAGCTGAACATCCAGGGATATTCAATATTTAGGAGGGATAGACAGAAAGGAAAAGGAGGTGGGGTAGCGTTGCTGGTTAGAGAGGAGATTAACGCAATAGAAAGGAAGGACATTAGCTTGGAGGATGTGGAATAGATATGGGTAGAGCTGCGAAACTCTAAGGGGCAGAAAACGCTAGTGGGAGCTGTGTACAGGCCACCTAACAGTAGTAGTGAAGTTGGGGATGGCATCAAACAGGAAATTAGAAATGCGTGCAACAAGGGTAAAACAGTTATAATGGGTGACTTCAATCTACATATAGATTGGGTGAATCAAATTGGCAGGGGTGCTGAGGAAGAGGATTTCTTGGAATGTATGCGGGATAGTTTTATAAACCAACATGTAGAGGAACCAACGAGAGAGCAGGCTATTCTAGACTGGGTATTGAGTAATGAGGAAGGGTTAGTTAGCAGTCTTGTTGTGCGTGGCCCCTTGGGCAAGAGTGACCATAATATGGTTGAGTTCTTCATTAGGATGGAGAGTGGAGGATGATGGAATCACTTTCTGTAGTTGGAATGTTAAGGGAATTAATGAACCAATTAAAAGGGGTAAGGTGTTAGCGCAGCTGAATAGATTGAAATCAGACGTTATTTTCCTCCAAGAGACGCATCTCAAAAGAGATGATCAACATAGATTAACAGCTAAATGGATTTCAAAGGTATATCATTCTTCATTTATACATAAATCTAGGGGAGTTGCAATAATTATTCGTAAAGGTATACCTTTTAAACAAAGTTCTATAATAGAAGATAAAGAGGGCAGATATGTAATAATTACAGGGGAATTATACTCAAAAAAAGTAATTCTTATGAATATATATGCTCCTAATTTTGACAATCCATTATTTTTCAAGAAAATATTCAATAATATTCCTATATCCACTCAACATAATTTAATAATTGGGGGCAATTTAAATTGCACTTTGGATAACTACTTAGACAGATCCTCAACAAAAAGGAAAGCTATTTCTAATTCAAGTAAACTTATAAATTCTTTCATTAACTCAACTAACGTTAAGGATATTTGGAGATTAGAGAACCCATCCGGACGAGAATATTCTTTTTTCTCGCCCGTATTCGGAACCTACTCGAGGATAGATTACTTTTTAATAGACTCAAAACTGCTTCCCTATGCATACAATGCAAAATATCACAATATTATTATTTCAGATCATGCACCATTAACATTTAAGATAAAACTAAAAGATATATCTAATAAAACTATGACTTGGAGATTTAATCCTCAGATACTGAAGGACAAGGATTGTTGTAATCATGTGACAGAACAGATTAAATTATTCTTTGAGACAAACGACACACCTGAAATTTCACCATTGTTACTTTGGGATACATTTAAGGCATTCATGCGTGGTGCAATAATATCGGCACAAGCATATTTTAATAAAGAAAACCGAAAGAGGGAACAGAAGTTAGAAATGGAGATAAAACAACTAGACAATGAGAATATAAAACATCCTTCTAAGGAGTTAAGTAATAAAATTGCAATAGCAAAGTATAGACTAAATGAAATATACTCTAATCAAGTCATCAAACTTTATCAACAAACCAAACAAGTGCATTTTGAATTTGGAGATAAACCGCATAAATTGCTAGCACGACAATTAAGAAAATTAGACGATGAAAAAACGATACATGGAATCAGATCAATGCAAGGAAATATATTGACCATACCAAAAGATATTAATGATAGATTTTTACAATATTACCAAAATCTTTACTCATCAAAATTAACAGGACAAACAGATGGAATGGAAACATTTCTACAAGAATGTCAAATTAAGAGTTTAGATCAGGAAGGGAGACATTTGTTAAATGCTGAAATATCAGTGAAAGATATCGCAGAATCAATTGGTTCATTAAAGAATGGAAAAGCTGCGGGACCTGACGGCCTGAGTGCAGAATTTTATTAAAAATTTCAAGATCTGATCTCTCCAAGACTACATACAGTGTATAGACATGCATATGAACAAGGAAAATTACCAGACTCTTTAAATGAATCCACAATTACACTCATACCTAAGGTAGATAAAGATCTGGAAGATCCTGGTTCATATAGAGCGATTGCCCTTCTAAATACAGACCAAAAAATATTAGCTAAAGTTTTATCTAGGAGACTAAGTTTGGTGATTTCTAAATTAATACATTATGATCAAACAGGTTTTATTCCAAAACGCTATTCATCTCATAATTTAAGACGCCTGTTTAATATTATATATTCTAAAAGAATACGAGATACGGAATTAGCAGTCATATCGTTAGACGCAGAAAAAGCATTTGACCAGGTGGAATGGTTATATCTATTTAATATAATAGAAAAGTTTCAATTGGGGGATCAATTTTGTAAATGGGTAAGAATCCTATACTCAGATCCTACTGCAAGAATTCTAACTAATCAAATACTATCAGTTAAATTTAAACTCTTTAGGGGATGTAGACAAGGATGTCCGTTATCGCCTTTATTATTTGCTTTGGCGATAGAGCCTTTGGCGGAAAGAATTAGATCAGAACCTGAAATATACGGTTATAATACTGACAGAACAACTAATAAAATATCCTTATATGCAGATGATGTTTTGATTTACATCACAAAACCTGAAATTAGTATTCCAATGTTGTTTGATGTTATAAATAAATTTAGTACATTTTCTGGATATAGGATTAATTGGAATAAAAGTGATATTATGCCAATAACTAATATAAATTTAAACATATTACAACAATATCCATTATCAATAGTTACTGACAAAATTAAATATTTAGGAATTAATGTATCTAAATCTCATAACTCATTAATTAGATCGAATTATCCTCAATTATTAGATAAACTTAAAAAAAATATTTTATATTGGAAAACACTGCCTATATCTTTGATTGGTAGAATAAACGCTATAAAGATGGTTTTTCTACCACAATTATTATATCTGTTTCAAGCTATCCCTTTTTTCCTTCCGAAAACCTTTTTTAAAAAAATTGATAATATTGTTAATAGTTTTATCTGGGATTATAAAAATCATAGAATAAGTAAAAAACATTTATGTAAGTCAAAGATAAATGGAGGGTTAGCACTTCCAAATTTTCTATACTACTTCTGGGCAGTACAGATTAAGAATATGAATTTTTGGTGGGTAAATACGGACCTGGAACCAACGTGGCTAAAGATAGAAAAGGAAGATTGTTTGCCTTTCAACGTAGATTCAATTATTTTTGCCCCAAAGGAAGTTCAAAAAAAAATTTATAGGGATAATCCAATCATTTATAATAATAGACGTATTTGGAAACAAATAGTCAAGACTTTACATTTAGACAACCTTTCATTTAGATTACCAATTATGAATAACCCATTATTTAAGCCCTCCACATTGGATGGAGGGTTCAGACATTGGGATAATTTAGGAATTACAAGGGTAGAACACCTTTATAGAAATGGAAAATTTCTTTCATTTCAGGAATTACAAGATATCTACGGATTGTCTTCACAGCATTTGTTTAGGTATTTCCAAATTAGAGATTAAATCTAATACACAGGATTTTAAAAATAAGGAACCAGGATTATTAGATGAATCGTTTAACTGGCATCCAACCACAGAAAAATTAATAGCTTATATATATAACATCATTATGGATAAGGAGAATCCAATAACTGAAACATATCGTCAAGCATGGGAAAATGAAATTGGATCACCTATAACCAAAGAAAATTGGGAAGAAAGTCTACAACGAATACACCGGTGCTCGTTAAATGCTAGACATATATTAATACAATTTAAAGTATTATACAGATTACATTATTCGAAAACCAAATTAAATAGTATATTTCCTAATCTCTCCTCTATTTGTGATAAATGTAAGAATTTAGAAGCAAATTTAACACACAGTTTTGTTACATGTCCTAAATTGAATTATTATTGGACAGAAATTTTTTAAGTTATTTCTGAAGTTCTTAAGGTTAAATTAGAACCCGACCCAAAGCTAATAATACTGGGAATTCCAGAGGCTAATTTGATACTTACACTAGATCAAAGAAATTTCCTTGATTATTGTTTGATATTGGGGAAAAAAATAATATTGAAATTTTGGAAGGGAACATTATCCCCAACAATTAAAATGTGGGCATCAGAGATGTTGGAGACGTTGCAGTTGGAAAGAATCAGATTTGTCCTTTTGGACGAGTATAATTCCTTTCAACAGATATGGTCTCCATATATACAGTATTTAGAGAAGTAGCTATTCTTGGCATCACGGCTCGACTGACACCCTGCGGGATTTGATGAAAATAATGTATTGGTATACCAGGATATATGCATGTCTTTACTGATATTATTGTTTGTAGTTGTTTCATTTACAATATATTGTGTGGCTTTTAATTGATATATATACATAATATGTCTTTTTTCTTTTTCTTCATTTTTTCTTTTTTTTTTATATACCAAATAATTATTAAGGAATTATAATTTTATTGATTAATAATGGTATTTCTCTTTACCCACTTTTATTTTCAAAAAAAAATAAGATAATAATCATTAGAGTACAAATATTGATTTAAGTTGATGTTTATAACTCAGTTTTAAACATTGAGAATTGTTTATTGCTAATAAAAAAATTATTCAAAAAAGGATGGAGAGTGACATTGTTAATTCAGAAACAAGGGTTCTGAACTTAAACAAAGGTAACTTTGAGGGTATGAGACGTGAATTGGCCAAGATACAATGGAAGGTATTTAAAGACTGCATGGATGAACTACAACAATTGTTCATCCCAGTTTGGCAAACGAATAAATCAGGGAAGGTGGTGCATCCGTGGATAACAAGGGAAATCAGGGATAGTATCAAAACTAAAGATGAAGCATACAAATTAGCCAGAAAAAAAACAGCCTACCAGAGGACTGGGAGAAATGCAGAGTCCAGCAGAGGAGGACAAAGTGCTTAATTAGGAAAGGGAAAATAGATTATGAAAGAAAACTGGCAAGGAACATAAAAACTGACTGCAAAAGTTTTTAATGATATGTGAAGAGAAAAAGGGTAGTTTAAAAAAAATGTAGGTCCCTTGCAGTCAGAAACAGGTGAATTGATCAGGGGGAACAAGGACATGGCAGACCAATTGAATAACTACTTTGGTTCTGTCTTCACAAAGGCAGACATAAATAATCTGCTGGAAATAGCAGGGGACCAGGGGTCAAATGAGATGGAGGAACTGTGTGAAATCCAGGTTAGCCGGGAAGTGGTGTTGGGTAAATTGAATGGATTAAAGGCCGATAAATCCCCAGGGCCAGATAGGCTGCATCCCAGAGTATTTAAGGAAGTAGCCCCAGAAATAGTGGATGCATTAGTGATAATTTTTCAAAACTCTTTAGATCCTGGTGTAGTTCCTGAGGATTGGAGGGTAGCTAATGTAACCCCACTTTTTAAAAAGGGAGGGAGAGAGAAAACGGGGAATTACAGACCAATTAGTCTAACATCGTTAGTGGGGAAAATGCTAGAGTCAGTTATTAAAGATGAGATTAGCATGCAAACTTAAAGCACACGGTATTGGGGGTTCAGTATTGATGTGGATAGAGAACTGGCTGGCAGACAGGAGGCAAAGGGTAGGAGTAAACGGGTCCTTTTCAGAATGGCAGGCAGTGACTAGTGGGGTACCGCAAGGCTCAGTGCTGGGACCCCAGCTATTTACAATATATATTCATGATTTGGACGAGGGAATTGAATGCAACATCTCCAAGTTTGCCGATGACACGAAGCTGGGGGGCAGTGTTAGCAGTGAGGAGGATGCTAGGAGGCTGCAAGGTGACTTGGATAGGCTGGATGAGTGGGCAAATGCATGGCAGATGCAGTATAATGTGGATAAATGTGAGGTTATCCACTTTGGCAGCAAAAACAGGAGGGTAGATTATTATCTGAATGGTGGCCGATTAGGAAAAGGGGAGATGCAATGAGACCTGGGTGTCATGGTACACCAATCATTGAAAGTAGGCATGCAGGTGCAGCAGGCAGTGAAGAAAGCGAATGGTATGTTGGCATTCATAGCAAAAGGATTTGAGTATAGGAGCAGGGAGGTTCTACTGCAGTTTTACAGGGTCTTGGTGAGGCCACACCTGGAGTATTGCGTACAGATTTGGTCTCCAAATCTGAGGAAAGACATTCTTGCCATGGAGGGAGTACAGAGAAGGTTCACCAGACTAATTCCTGGGATGTCAAGACTTCCATATAAAGAAAGAGTGGATAGACTCGGCTTGTACTCGCTGAAATTTAGGAGATTGAGGGGGGATCTTATAGAAACTTACAAAATTCTTAAGGGGTTGGACAGGCTAGATGCAGGAAGATTGTTCCCGATGTTGGGGAACTCCAGAACAAGGGGTCACAGTTTGAGGTTAAGGGGGAAGTCATTTAGGACCGAGATGAGAAGATCTTTTTTCACACAGAGAGTGGTGAGTCTGTGGAATTCTCTGCCACAGAAGGCCAGTTCATTGGCCATATTTAAGAGGGAGCTAGATGCGGCCCTTGTGGCTAAAGGGATCAGGGGGTATGGAGAGATGGCAGGTACGGGATACTGAGTTGGATGATCAGCCATGATCATATTGAATGGCGGTGCAGGCTGGAAGGGCCGAATGGCCTACTCCACCTATTTGCTATGATTCTATGACTCCCTGCTTTCTCTACACTACCTGCCCCTCCACCGATTGTCGTATCATCCGCAAACTTGGCCACAAAGCCTTCAATCCCCTCGTCCAAATCATTAATATACAACGTGAAGAGTCGCGGCCCCAGCGCCGACCCCTGCGTAACTCCGCCAATCACTTGCAGCCAACCAGTAAAAGCCCCCTTTATGGCCACTCTTTGCCTTCTGCCATCCAGCCAACCTGCGATCCACGCTAGTATCTGCCCTTTGATACCGTGGGCTCTCATCTTCCTTACCAGCCTCACGTGTGGCACCTCATCAAAGGCTTGCTGAAAATCTACTTTGTCTGTCCTGCTATTTACTTCTTCAAAGAATTCCAGCAGATTGGTCAAGCGAGACGTCCCCTTCACAAAGCCATGCTGACGTCCGCCCATTTGATCGTGAACTTCTAAGTCCTCCGTAACCTCATCCTTTGTAATGGACTCTATAATCTTATCACCCACTGAAGTCGGACTAACCGGCCTGTAGTCCCCACTATTCCTGCTTTGCTCCCTTCTGGTGCAGCGGGATAATATTGGATAATATTGGCAATTTTCCAATCATCTGGGACCTAGATGTAGAAGTGTGCGGGCCAGATGGACAGTTTGGTGGAATGTGGGCAGATGGTTGACCGCTGAAGCTGGCACCAAACCGTGGTAACACACACACCAACGGAGTACAAATTCACCAAGTTCCCACGGGTATGGTAATCTGCGATGTTCCGAGATCGTCTCCAGAGTTACCAAGTTCCCCTCCCGTTTGTTCTTGAGTTACCAAGTTCCTCTCCCGCTCAGGGCGTGTGTTGTTGCCGCAGTCCGGGATTCGCATTTAGAGCACTCGGTTATCTTCAGCAGTTCAGGCGAGGACAGGTTTGGGGGGGGGGGGGGGCGAGGGATGGTGGAATTGGGAGAAGGCAAAGACTATGGGTGGGGAGGAGTGAGATGGGGGGGCTAGGAACGGCATCTGTGAAACGGGTAGTCAACCTTTAGGGTCCCGGCCCGAAACATCCCTATACATTTTATGATTTCCCTCCAAAGATGCAGTCTCCCATGGTTTGTTTGCACATCTCTCTCCCCTCTCTCTCCCAACATTGGGGGGGGGGGGGGGGGGCGACAAGATAGTTTAAATGGACCTTACCCCCACGTCATGCTTCTGTTGCGCATAATTCAGCAGTAAAACCTCTCTTCCCCTTACCCAGCGACGCCCGATTCCTCGCACCCCCACAAGTTCACATCGACGAGGGCAGAATGAGCGGGGAGTCTGAAGAAGGGTCCCGACCCGAAACATCACCCTTTCCTTCTCTCCAGAGGCGATGCCTGTCCCGCTGAGTTACTCCAGCATGTTTGTGTCTATCGTCGGTGTAAACCAGCATCTGTAGTTCCTTCCTACACACGGACAGTGAAGTGCCTCGGCCAAATTGCACGTGTCCTCGGTCAAACCATACACACCAATAAGTACTGGGATTGTTTTAGTTTGGGCTCAGTGTGGTGTCCGTAGCCTGGAAACACTGCCGGAAAAAGTATCGATAAATGCGTGTGGAACTTTCACAAATAAGGGGCTAGGTAGGTCTGGAGTGTGGTGTTAACCACGGGGCTGTGCCCTGCTGAGATAGACACAAAATGCTGGAGTTACTCAGTGGGACAGGCAGCATCTCTGGAGAGAAGGAATGGGAGACGTTTCGGGTCGAGACCCTTCTTCACATCAGCTGAAGCAGATCCGTGTGTCCGGACTTGATGGACTAAACCGCCCCACCTAACCCCAAGATCAAAAAGATGTTGACATATCCACTATGAATGTTATTTAATTTCTCCGTCAGAACCAGTGCGTTCAGTGGAGATTTTCTCGATGGAGGAGCGAGGATGATATTGAGAAATAAAGTGGCGGGAGAGGCTCCAAACAAAAATAATTAAATTAATCTCGTTTGAAAAGAGAATACGTCTGTTAAAAAAAACCCCAGTGGAAATTAATTGCTTCTACTGAAGAGCGGAGTCATTCCATTATGAGTCATTGATTCTCAATGTATTTTTATAAATTAGATAATTTGAACTGCTGCAGTTTTGAACGGTAAAGCCAGGCTTTGGCATCATTTCTAAAATCTAGGAGATGATTTTAAGCAAATATCGGACCTATTTATTTTCTCTTTCTCGCTTTTAGGTTTTGATGCGTTTATTTGGTCACCCAAGTAAATAGATACAGGTTATAAATATTTTAAAATATTGTACAGTGGTACAATAACCCTAACCCTAACCCTAACCCTAATGCACGCATCGACCCAGTATTGTAGTGCATTAGGGTTAGGGTTAGGGTTCTCTTAACACAATCTCTATGATTGGCATACTTTTCATTTAAAGGGCAGCCCTTTAAATGTTGAGCTCATAGATGCATAGTATGCATGATATTCATGAAATTTAATATTGGATGTAACTAGGGTGTGTGGATTTGTATCCTGGAACATTAGGATTCTCTGATGTGAAGGTAGTCTGGTTTGCGTTTCTTACACTTGATCATATCCGAAACTGAAGTATAGATAGACACAAACTGCTGGAGTAACTCAGCGGGACAGGCCGCATCTCTGGAGAGAAGGAATGGGTGGCGTTTTGGGTAAGTCTGAAGAAGGGTCTCGACTCCATTCCTTCTCTCCAGAGATGCTGCCTGGTCCGCTGAGTTACTCCAGCATTTTGTGTCTATTAAAGAGTTCCCACGGTAGACGCACGAATCGCTAAACTTAACGCACGGGCCACTACGATATAACTCTGAGTTTAAATGTTTCAATTTTAAACTTGACCACGAAAAGACTTTTTTCACGAGTTCACAAGTTTCACAGGTACCTGCCGTTAGCGCCACGAGTGGACAAGTTGATCGCGCGAGTTCCGACGTTCCCGCTACGTTGGCTGTACGTGATCCCCACGAGTGAAAACTCGGGGTCACCCGTGGGCCAACTCGCACCGTGAGACAGGGGTTTAACTTGTTCAACCTTTCTCTGTAACTTAGTTGCTGGAACCCAGGCAACATTCTAGTAAATCTCCTCTGTACTCACTCTATTTTGTTGACATCCTTCCTATAATTAGGCGACCAAAATTGTACACCATACTCCAGAATTGGTCTCACCAATGCCTTGAACAATTTTAACATTACTTCCCTACTCCTATATTCAATGCTCTGATTTATAAAGGCCAGCACACCAAAAGCTTTCTTTACCACCCTATCTACATGCGATTCCACCTTCAGGGAACCTTCAGTTATTCCTAGATCCCTCTGTTCCACAGCATTCCTCAATTCCCTACCATTTGCCATGTACGTCCTATTTTGATTTGTCCTGCCAAAATGTAGCACCTCACACTTATCAGCATTAAACTCCATCTGCCATCTTTCAGCCCACTCTTCCAAATGGCCCAAATCTCTCTGTAGACTTTGAAAATCTACTTCATTATCCACAGCACCCCCTATCTTAGTATCATCTGCATACTTACTTATCCAATTTTCCACCCCATCATCTAGATCATTGATGTACATGACAAACAACAGTGGACCCAACACAGATCCCTGAGGCACCCCACTGGTCACCGGCTTCCAACCTGACAAACAGCCATCCGCCATTACTCTCTGGCATCTCCCATTCAGCCACTGTTGAATCCATCTTGCTATTCCGCCATTAACAGCCAAAGATTGAACCTTCTTAAAGCAACCTTCCATGGGGAAGGTTATTACCCAACATCTGCAGATGTTGCTGTGGAGGACATTGTGAAACGTACAGATGTTGGTCTGGACATTGTAGAACAGATCCAGATGTCGGTGTGAAGGACATTGTCCGGTGAATGCAGATGTTGAGAGGACAGACAAAGTCAAACACATGGAGAGATTGGTGTGCAGGATCCCAGAACACTTTGCTTGTCCTGGGCGTTGCAATGTAACGATGCAACCGCTTGATCAGCAGACTGTTGAAGTGGCCAAAATCTTAGCGCGCCAACGGCCTGTCGGCGCATTGCGGTCGTACGCGGCGTCCTGACGGCGTACGCAGCGTCTTGAAGGCGTAGGCCTAGCACGTGGCGTTGCGCGATGATGTCACCGCGCGGTGTGGCGTTGCGCGATGACGTCACCGCCCGGCGTGGCGTTGTGCGATGACAGCACCGCCCGACGCCGTGCGATGCCCAAATTCAGTCAGCCCGCCTCCTGCCCAGCTGATTGGTGAGCATGACGCTAATGACTTCACGCGCGTACTTAGCGTGAACGTAGCACGTACTTCGCATGAACTCCGCTTCCGTGTGTTCGCGCCCAACGCACGCAGTCGCATGCAAGTGGGACAGACGCTTAAGGGACTTGGATGAAAATGTGGCTGGTTGGGAAATACAAAATACAAATGGTCAAAATACACAGTTAGTGACGTGACCCTTAACAGCATTGATGTACAGGTGGATCTTTGGGCCCAATGAGGTAGATGGGAGGACAGGATTGTACTTTAGCTGATGTTAGTTGCCTGATAACAGCTCAGGGTGGCACAGTGGTGCATTGGTGGACTTGCTGCCTCACAGGGCCAGAGTCCCTCTCTGTACACAGTCTGTACCTTCTCCCAGTGGCCGTGTGGGTTTTCTCCGGGTGCTCCGGTTTACCCCCGCACTCCAGAGACGTGCAGGTTTGTAGGTTAATTGGCTTTGGTGAAATTGTAAATACTGTAGACAATAGACACTGGGTGCAGGAGGAGGCCATTCGGCCCTTCGAGCCAGCACCGCCATTCAATGTGATCATGGCTGATCATCCCCAATCAGTACCCCGTTCCTGACTTCTCCCCATATCCCCGGACTCCGCTATCTTTAAGGGCCCTATCTAGCTCTCTAATGAAAGTATCCAGAGAACCGGCCTCCACCGCCCTCTGAGGCAGAGAATTCCACAGACTCACAACTCTCTAGCTCCTAGAGTGTAGGATAGTGCTGGTGTACAGGTGATGCGTGGACTCGGTAGCCTGAAGTCCCAGTTTCCACGTTACATCTTTAAAGTCCCAAACTGTTCCTGAATCTGAAACTAACAAAGCACAGATATAGGCCCTTCAGCCCATCTTGTCCTTGCTGACCAACATGCCCCATCTACACTCGCCCCACCTGCCCACCTTTGCCCCATATCCATCTAGAAACAGAGAAACATAGAAAATTAGGTGCAGGAGTAGGCCATTCGGCCCTTCGAGCCTGCACCGCCATTCAATATGATCATGGCTGATCATCCAACTCAGTATCCTGTACCTGCCTTCTCTCCATACCCCCTGATCCTCTTTAGCCACAAGGGCCACATCGAACGCCCTCTTAACTATAGCCAATGAACTGGCCTCAACTACCTTCTGTGGCAGATAATTCCAGAGACTCACCACTCTCTGTGTAAAGAATGTTTTCCTCATCTCGGTCCTAAAGGAATTCCCCCTTATCTTGTGACTCCTTGTTCTGGACTCCCCCAACATCGGGAACAATCTTCCTGCATCTAGCTTGTCCAACCCCTTAAGAATTTTGTAAGTTTCTATAAGATCCCCCCTCAATCTTCTAAATTCCAGCGAGTACAAGCCGAGTCTATCCAATCTTTCCTCATATGAAAGTCCTGACATCCCAGTCTAAACCTTTCCTATCCATGTACCTGGCCAAATGAGTTTTAAATGCTGCCATAACGGCCTCCGCCAGCAGCACGTTCCACGCACCCACCACCCTCTGTGTCTGCGTGTTGCCCTGGCCAGTCATACCGTACATCGTCTGAGGTGAACAGAGAATGGGAACAGAAAGCAGAATTTAGTGTCTGAGGTAGAGAGAAAATGCAGGAACGGTGTAATGTCCACAGTGGGGTTGGTTGGAAGATCAGAAAAGTACCCTTGGCTTATGGAAGGACCGTTCAGAAGCCTGATAACAGAGGGGAAGTTCCTGAGTCTGGTGGTGCGCGCTTTCAAGCTTCTGTACCCCCTGCCGGACGGGAGCGGGGAGAAGCAGGAACGACCGGGGTGGGAGTGTCAAAGCCCTGTCCCACGGCACGAGTTCATTCCAAGAGTTTTTTTAAAAAATCGAACTCGTGGGAAGCACGGGGAATGAACGTAGCGGGTACGTCGTAGCTCGGGGGCGTCTCTTAGCGGTTGGAAACATGTTAACAAATGTCCACGAGAGCCCCGAGCACCGACAAGCGGACATTGCCGTATCGGGGCAAACTCGGGAGAGAGAGCTCTTGGAATGAGCTCGTACCGTGGGACAGGGGTTTAAGACGGCAAGACGTATTCCTTCTCCCCCTCTGTTATCAGGCTTCTGAACGGCCCTTCCATGAGCTAGGGTACTGTCCCATTCACCTCTACCCCATTGCGGACATTGGACTTTGTCCGTGGAACTGATGCGCTACAATGCTGAGAACGATATTCTGCTCTCTGTATCTCCCCCCTATTGGACTGAAGTTTGTCCTGAATGTATTATGTCGGGCATTATCTGACCTGGGTGGATAGCAAAGCGAGGCAAAGCTCTTCACTGTACACGTGATAATAACGAACCAAACCAAAGCAGTGTGGGGGAGGGTGATGGCCACTCTGCCCATCGTTAACCCTGCTGCACCGTTACAGGACACAACGCCTACATCTGCCCCGCCACCAACCAGTGCACCATCGACAAGAACCGCCGCAAGAGCTGCCAGGCCTGCCGACTACGCAAGTGCTACGAGGTCGGCATGATGAAGTCTGGTGAGTGGGGGGGGGGTCTGTCCATGCAGAGAGCGAGGGGCCGGGGAGGGAGGGGCTGGGGGGAGGGAGCGCCCCACACTGACACACTGTCCGACCAGCAGAGGGGTCAGTGTAAAGTGGGGAGGGAGGGGGGTAGCAGGTGGTAGGTGGCAGATGGCAGATGGCAGAGTCCCCTCCCCTCCCCTCCCCTCCCATCCCATCCCCTCCCCTCCATTCCCCTCCCCTCCCCTCTGCTCCATTCCCCTCCCCTCCCCTCCCTCCCCTCTCCTCCCCTCCCCTCTCCCCCATTCCCCTCCCCTCCCCTCCCCTCCATTCCCCTCCCCTCCCCTCTCCCTCCCCTCCCCTCCCCTCCCCTCCATTCCCCTCCCCTCTCCTCCCCTCCCCTCTCCTCCCCTACCCTCCCTCCCCTCTCCTCCCCTCCCCTCCCCTCCCCTCCCCTCCCCTCCCCTCCCCTCCCCTCCATTCCCCTCCCCTCCCCTCTCCCTCCCCTCTCCCTCCCCTCCCCTCCCCTCCCCTCCCCTCCATTCCCCTCCATTCCCCTCCCTCCACTCTCCTCCCCTCCCCTCTCCCCCATTCCCCTCCCATCCCCTCCCCTCCCCTCTCCCCCCCCCTCCCCTCCCCTCTCCTCCCCTCCATTCCCCTCCCCTCCCCTCCCCTCCCCTCCATTCCCCTCCCCTCTCCCTCCCCTCCCCTCCCCTCCCCTCCATTCCCCTCCATTCCCCTCCCCTCTCCTCCCCTCCCCTCTCCTCCCCTCCCCTCCCTCCCCTCTCCTCCCCTCCCCTCCATTCCCCTCCCCTCCCCTCTCCCTCCCCTCCCCTCCCCTCCCCTCCATTCCCTCCATTCCCCTCCCCTCTCCTCCCCTCCCCTCTCCTCCCCTCCCCTCCCTCTCCTCCCCTCCCCCTCCCCTCCATTCCCCTCCCCTCCCCTCTCCCTCCCCTCCCCTCCCCTCCCCTCCATTCCCTCCATTCCCCTCCCCTCTCCTCCCCTCCCCTCTCCTCCCCTCCCCTCCCTCCCTCCCCTCCCCTCTCCTCCCCTCCATTCCCCTCCCCTCCCCTCCCCTCCCCTCCATTCCCCTCCCCTCCCGTCCCCTCCATTCCCCTCCCTCCACTCCCCTCCTCTCCCCTCCCCTCCTCTCCTCCTCCCCTCCTCTCCCCTCTCCTCCCCTCCCCACTCCTCCCCTCCCCTCCGCTCCCCTCTCCTCCCCTCCCCTCCATTCCCCTCCCCTCCCTCCCCTCCCCTCTGCTCCATTCCCCTCCCCTCCCTCCCCTCCACTCCCCTCCATTCCCCTCCCCTCTCCCCTCCACTCCCCTCCCTGCCCTCCGTTCCTCTCCCCTCCCCTCCCCTCCATTCCCCTCCCCTCCCCTCCATTCCCCTCCGCTCCCCTCCATTCCCCTCCCCTCCCCTCTGCTCCATTCCCCTCCCCTCCCTCCCCTCCTCTCTCCTCCCCTCCATTCCCCTCCCCTCCCCTCCCCTCCCCTCCCTTCCCCTCCCCTCCCTTCCCCTCCCCTCCCTTCCCCTCCCCTCCCTTCCCCTCTCCTCCCCTCCATTCCCCTTCATTCCCTCCCCTCCCCTCCATTCCCCTCTCCTCCCCTATCCTCCTCTCCCCTCCCCTCCATTCCCCTCTCCTCCCCTCCCCTCTCCTCCCCTCCCCTCCCCTCTCCTCCCCTCCCCTCCCCTCTCCTCCCCTCCATTCCCCTCCCCTCCATTCCCCTCCCCTCCCTACCCCTCCCCTCCATTCCCCTCCCCTCCCCTCCATTCCCCTCCCCTCCACTCCATTCCCCTCCCCTCCCCTCCCCTCCCTTCCTCTCCCCTCCCTTCCTCTCCCCTCCCCTCCTCTCCCTCCATTCCCCTCCCCTCCCCTCCCCTCCCCTCCCCTCCCCTCCATTCCCCTCCATTCCCTCCCCTCCCCTCCCCTCCCCTCCCCTCCCCTCCCCTCCCCTCCCCCTCCATTCCCCTCCCCTCCCCTCCATTCCCCTCCCCTCCATTCCCCTCCCCTGCATTCCCCTCCTTTCCCCTCCATTCCCCCCCCCCTCCCCTCCCCTCCCCTCCCCTCCCCTCCCCTCCCCTCTCCTCCCCTCCATTCCCCTCCCCTCCCCTCCCCTCCTCTCCCCTCCTCTCCCCTCCCCTCCTCTCCTCTCCCCTCCCCTCCC
>CAUPSL010000639.1:0-30000 GCA_963514005.1 Raja brachyura | reverse complement strand
ACACACACACAATTTATACACACAGACACACACATTTATACACACACACACATTTATACACACACACAATTTATACACACACACACACATTGATACACACACACATTTATACACACACACACACATTTATACACACACACACACTTATATACACACACATATATACACACACATTTATACACACACACACATTTATACACACACACACATTTATACACACACACATTTATACACACACACACATTTATACACACACACACACACATTTATACACACACACACACACATTTATACACACACACACATTGATACACACACACACATTGATACACACACACACACATTTATACACACATACACACATTTATACACACACACATTTATACACACACACACATTTATACACACACACACACATTTATACACACACACATTTATACACACACACACATTTATACACACACACACACACATTTATACACACACACATTTATACACACACACACATTTATACACACACACAATTTATACACACACACACATTTATACACACACACATTTATACACAGACACACATTTATACACACACACACACATTTATACACACACACACACACATTTATATACACACACACACTTATACACACACACACACATTTATACACACACACACACACACACACACACATTTATACACACACACACACACACACATTTATACACACACACATTTATACACACACACACTTATACACACACACACATTTATACACACATACACACATTTATACACACACACTTATACACACACACACACATTTATACACACACACACACATTTATACACACACACACACATTTATACACACACACACATTTATACACACACACACACACATTTATACACACACATTTATACACACACACACCCATTTATACACACACACACCCACGCACCCACGCACACGCCCGCACGCCCACACATATACACACGCACGCACATACACGCACACGCACACACTCGCACACTCTCGCACACTCACTCACACACACACTGACACTCACATATATACACACACACACTCACACACACACATATACACACACATACACGCACAGACACACGCACACACACACTCACACACACACTCACACACACTCACACACACACACACACACACACACATATACACACACATACACACACACACACACGCACACACATATACACACACACACACATATACACACACACATATATACACACACACATACACACACACATATACACAAACACATATATACACACACACATACACATATGCACACACATGCACACACACACACACATATACACACACTCACACATCCACACGCACACACACACATACACACACACATATATACACACACACATATATACACACACACATACACACACACATGTACACACACACACACACATACATACACACATACACATCCACACACACATATATACACACACACATACACACACACACACACATATATATATACACACACACACGGATATATACATACACACACACGGATATATATACACACACACATATATACACACACATATACACACTCACACACACATATACACAAATTTATACACACACACAAATAAATATATACACACACACATATATATATATACACACACACACACAAATATATATACACACACACAGATGAAACAGGCCCTTCTCCTGACACACACACCCACACTCCGTAGTCGGACAGTTTTGTAGGTTGATTGGCGTTGGTGAATTGTCCCTAGTCTGTAGATAGTGGATGAGAAAGTGGGATGACCTGTGTGGGTTGTCTCCGGGCGCTCCGGTTTCCTCCCACACTCCAAAGACGTGCAGGTTTGTAGGTCAATTGGCTTCAGTCAATATTGTAAATTGTCCCTAGTGTGTGTAGGATAGTGTTAGTGTGCGGGGATCGCTGGTCGAAGGGCCCGTTTCCGCGCTGCATGTCTAAACTAAACTCCTGTGAAGAAAACAACTTCAGATGCAGGTTTAAGCCGAAGATAGACACAAAGTGCTGGAGTAACTCAGCGGGACAGGCAGCATCCCTGGAGAGAAGGAACGGGTGACGTTTCGGGTCGAGACCCTTCATTCTGAAGAAGGGTCACCCATTCCTCTTCTCCAGAGATGCCCAGGAGAAGGTTAGGGGGGAGAGATAGATCAGCCATGGCTGAATGCCGGAGTAGGCTCGATGGGCCGAATGGCCTAATTCTGCTCCTATCACTTACCATCTTATGATGCTGGCTGACCCGCTGGAGGGAGGGAGAGAGAGGGATGGAGAGGGAGAGGTAGATAGAGAGAGTGAATGTCTGCAGCGTATGTCCAGTCGGCACTGACTGTCGTCTGCCCCTTACAGACAGACAGAGGACGGCCAGACTCCTCTTCACCAGGCGGCTGAGGTGGGTCTGCTGGACTGCATCCGGACCCTGGTGGAGGCTGCGGCAGACGTGAAGGCCCGGAACACGAAGGGACAGACTCCCCTGGACCTCGCCAAAGTGTGGGGTCATCGCAAATGCACAAGGTGAGTGTCCCTCAATCCCCACCTCACCTGGAGAGACAGGTAGATCTGTCCCTCAATCCCCAACTCACCTGTAGAGACACACAGGTAGATCAGTTCCTCAATCCCCAACTCACCTGTAGAGACATACAGGTAGATCTGTCCCACAATCCCCACCTCTTCTGGAGAGACAGGTAGATCTGTCCCACAATCCCCACCTCACCTGGAGAGAGACACAGGTAGATCTGTCCCTCAATCCCCACCTCACCTGGAGAGAGACACAGGTAGATCTGTCCTACAATCCCCAAACTCACCTGGAGAGAGACACAGGTAGATCTGTCCCTCAATCCCCAACTCACCTTGAGAGCCACACAGGTAGATCTGTCCTACAATCCCCAAACTCACCTGGAGAGACAGGTAGATCTGTCCTTCAAACCCCAACTCACCTGGAGAGACACAGGTAGATCGGTTCCTCAATCCTCACCACACCTGGAAACACAGGTAAATCACCTCTCAATCCTCACCTCACCTGGAAACACAGGTACATCAGTCCCTCAATTCTCACCTCACCTGGAGAGACAGGTAGATCGGTCCCTCAATCCCCACAGCACCTGGAGAGACACAGGTAGATGTCCCTCAATCCCCAACTCACCTGGAAACACAGGTAGATCTGTCCCTCAATCCCCACCTCACCTGGAGACCCAGGTAGATCTGTCCCACAATCCCCAACTCACCTGGAGACACAGGTAGATCTGTCCCACAATCGCCACCTCACCTGGAGAGAGACACAGGTAGATCTGTCCTACAATCCCAAAACTCACCTGTAGAGAGACACAGGTAGATCTGTCCCACAATCCCCCTCACCTGGAGAGACACACAGGTAGATCTGTCCCACAATCCCCAACTCACCTGGAGAGACACACAGGTAGATCTGTCCCTCAATCCCCACCTCACCTGGAGAGACAGGTAGATCTGTTCCTCAATCCCCACCTCACCTGGACACACAGGTAAATCAGTCCCTCAATCCTCACCTCACCTGGAGAGACATGTAGATCGGTCTCTCAATCCCCAACTCACCTGGAGAGACACACAGGTAGATCTGTCCCTCAATCCCCAACTCACCTGGAGAGCCACACAGGTAGATCTGTCCCACTATCCCCAACTCACCTGGAGAGACAGGTAGATCTGTCCCTCAATCCCCACCTCACCTGGAGACACAGGTCGATCGGTACCTCAATCCCCACCTCACCTGGAGACACAGGTAGATCTGTCCCTCAATCCCCACCTCACCTGGAGAGAGACACAGGTAGATCTGTCCCACAATCCCCAACTCACCTGGAGAGACAGGTAGATCTCTCCCACAATTCCCACCTCACCTGGAGAGACACACAGGTAGATCGGTTCCTCAATCCCCACCTCACCTGGAGACACAGGTAGATCTGTTCCACAATCCGCAACTCCCCTGGAGACACAGGTAGATCTGTCCCTCAATCCCCACCTCACCTGGAGACACAGGTAGATCTGTCCCACAATCCGCACCTCACCTGGAGACACACACAGGTAGATCTGTCCCACAATCCCCACCTCACCTGGAGACACAGGTAGGTCTGTCCCACAATCCCCACCTCACCTGGAGAGACACACACGTAGATCTGTTCCACAATCCCCAACTCACCTGGAGAGCCACGCAGGTAGATCTGTTCCACAATCCCCAACTCACCTGGAGAGACACGCAGGTAGATTGGTCCCTCAATCCCCAACTCACCTGGAGAGACACAGGTAGATCTGTCCCTCAATCCCCAACTCACATGGAGAGACACACAGGTAGATCAGTCCCTCAATCACCACCTCACCTGGAGAGAGAAACAGGTAGATCGGTTCCTCAATCCTCACCTCACCTGGAAACACAGGTAAATCGGTCCCTCAATTCTCACCTCACCTGGAGAGACAGGTAGATCGGTCCCTCAATCCCCACAACACCTGGAGAGAGAGACACAGGTAGATGTCCCTCAATCCCCAACTCACCTGGAAACACAGGTAGATCTGTCCCTCAATCCCCACCTCACCTGGAGAGACAGGTAGATCTGTCCCACAATCCGCAACTTACCTGGAGAGACACACAGGTAGATCTGTCCCACAATCCCCACCTCACCTGGAGACACAGGTAGATCTGTCCCTCAATCCCCAACTCACCTGGAGAGACACACAGGTAGATCTGTCCCTCAATCCCCAACTCACCTGGAGAGACACACAGGTAGATCTGTCCCTCAATCCCCAACTCACCTGGAGAGCCACAAAGGTAGATCTGTCCTACAATCCCCAAACTCACCTGGAGAGAGACACAGGTCGATCGGCCCCTCAATCCTCACCTCACCTGGAAACACAGGTAAATCGCCTCTTAATCCTCACCTCACCTGGAAACACAGGTAAATCGGTCCCTCAATTCTCACCTCACCTGGAGAGACAGGTAGATCGGTTCCTCAATCCCCACAACACCTGGAGAGACACACAGGTAAATCGCCTCACAATCCTCACCTCACCTGGACACACAGGTAAATTGGTCACTCAATCCTCACCTCACCTGGACAAACAGGTAAATTGGTCCCTCAATCCCCAACTCACCTGGAGACACAGGTAAATTGGTCCCTCAATCCTCACCTCACTTGGACACACAGGTAAATTGGTCCCTCAATCCTCACCTCACCTGGAGAGACAGGTAGATCGGTCCCTCAATCCTCACCTCACCTGGAGAGACAGGTCGATCGGTCCCTCAATCCCCACAACACCTGGAGAGAGAGACACAGTTAGATGTCCCTCAATCCCCAACTCACCTGGAGACACAGGCAGATCTGTCTCTCAATCCTCACCTCACCTGGAGAGGCAGGTAGATCGATCCCTTCATTCCCACCTCGCCTGGAGACACAGGTAGATCGGTCTTTGTAGTCTTTGTCCTTCACCTCAACACTGTGGACAGCTCGAGCGGATGGACATTTTTTTTTACAGGATAGATCGTGAACAAAAGCTTTTCACAATGGACGGACAAGTATTTGCGGTGGTCAAGATGGCTTCCAGCACTTTGGCCTTCATCAGTCAGAGTATTGAGTATAGAACATAGATACAAAGTGCTGGAGCAAGTCAGCAGGTCAGGCAGCATCTCTGGAGAAAAGTAAGCGTGCAGGTACAGCAGGCAGTGAAGAAAGCCAATGGAATGTTGGCCTTTATAACAAGAGGAGTTGAGTATAGGAGCAAAGAGGTCAGGGCCCTAGTGAGACCACACCTGGAGTATTGTGTGCAGTTTTGGTCCCCTAATTTGAGGAAGGACATTCTTGCTATTGAGGGAGTGCAGCGTAGGTTTACAAGGTTAATTCCCGGGATGGCGGGACTGTCATATGCTGAGAGAATTGAGCGGCTGGGCTTGTACACTCTGGAGTTTAGAAGGATGAGAGGGCATCTTATTGAAACATATAAGATTATTAAGGGTTTGGACACGCTAGAGGCAGGAAACATGTTCCCGATGTTGGGGGGAGTCCAGAACCAGGGGCCACGGTTTAAGAATAAGGGGTAAGCCATTTAGAACGGAGACGAGGAAACACTTTTTCTCACAGAGAGTGGTGAGTCTGTGGAATTCTCTGCCTCAGAGGGCGGTGGAGGCCGGTTCTCTGGATACTTTCAAGAGAGAGATAGATAGGGCTCTTAAAGATAACGGAGTCAGGGGATATGGGGAGAAGGCAGGAACGGGGTACTGATTGGGGATGATCAGCCATGATCACAGTGAATGGCGGTGCTGGCTCGAAGGGCTGAATGGTCTCCTCCTGCACCTATTGTCTATTTTTCCAGCATCTGCAGTTCTTTCTTCACGGATAGAGCGAGGGTCAGCGATGTAGCTGGGAGGTCAGGACTGCTCTGTGGCGAGTTCAACGTGCGTTTGCGTTTGCAGGTACCTGGCGGACCTGGTGTGGAAAGCCAACGGGGCGGAGTATCAGAGGGAGATGCTGAAGCTGCAGAGGCTGAAGGTGGTCTTGTTCACCGATGAGAAGCGGCTGTACGACATGCAGCAGGTAGCTTGACCACTGGGCTCTGGCCACTGACCACCGCCCCCCGCTGACTCCTCCCCTCCCCCACTGACTCCTCCCCTCCCCACTGACTCCTCCTCCCTGCTGACTCCGCCCCTCCCCCACTGTCTCCTCCCCTCCCCCACTGACTCCTCCCCTCCCCACTGCTCCTCCCTGCTGACTCCGCCCCTCCCCCACTGTCTCCTCCCATCCCCTGCTGACCCCTCCCTGCTGACCCCTCCCCCACTGACCCCTCCCCTCCCCACTGACTCCTCCCCTCCCCTGCTGACTCCTCCCCTCCCCATTGACCCCTCCCCATTGACCCCTCCCCTCCCCGCTGACTCCTCCCTGCTGACCCCTCCCTGCTGACCCCTCCCCCACTGACCCCTCCCCTCCCCACTGACCCCTCCCCTCCCCACTGACTCCTCCCCTCCCCACTGACTCCTCCCCTCCCCCGCTGACTCCTCCCCTCCCCACTGACTCCCCTCCCCCGCTGACTCCTCCCCTCCCCACTGACCCCTCCCCTCCCCGCTGACTCCTCCCCTCCCCACTGACCCCTCCCCTCCCCGCTGACTCCTCCCCTCCCCACTGACTCCTCCCCTCCCCACTGACTCCTCCCCTCCCCACTGACTCCTCTGCCCCCCGCTGACTCCTCCCCTCCCCACTGACTCCTCCCCTCCCCGCTGACTCCTCCCCTCCCCGCTGACGACTCCTCCCCGCTGACTCCTCCCCTCCCCGCTGACTCCTCCCCTCCCTGCTGACTCCTCCCCTCCCTGCTGACTCCTCCCCTCCCCCGCTGACTCCTCTGCCCCCCGCTGACTCCTCCCCTCCCTGCTGACTCCTCCCCTCCCCGCTGACTCCTCCCCTCCCCCGCTGACTCCTCCCCTCCCCACTGACTCCTCCCCTCCCTGCTGACTCCTCCCCTCCCTGCTGACTCCTCCCCTCCCCGCTGACTCCTCCCCTCCCCCGCTGACTCCTCCCCTCCCCGCTGACTCCTCCCCTCCCCCGCTGACTCCTCCCCTCCTCGCTGACTCCTCCCCTCCCCGCTGACCCTTCCCCACTGACTCCTCCCCCTCCCCACTGACCCCTCCCCCTCCCCACTGACCCCTCCCCCTCCCCGCTGACCCAGCCCTTCCCCACTGACTCCTCCCCAGCTTTACAGCCATGATCACATTGAATGGCGGTGCTGGCTCAAAGGGCCGAATGGCCACTCCTGCACCTATTGTCTATTGTACAATGCTGTGCGTTGGAAGGATGAGGGGGGATTGATCAGTGCGGGTATCATGGATTATGGGGAGAAGGCAGGAGAATGGGAGGGAGAGATAGATCAGCCGTGATTGAATGGCGTAGACCTGATGGGCTGAATGGCCTGATTCTGCTATCCCTTATGACCTCAACATATTTCCTGTGGGGTGATATTAGAGTTGCTGCCTCAGCGTGCCAGAGACCCGGGTCCCATCCCGACTACGGGTGCTGTCTATACGGAGTTTGCACGTTCTCCCCTTGACCAGCGTGGGTTTTGTCCGGGTGCTCCGGTTTCCTCCCGCACTCCAAAGACGTACAGATTTGTAGGTTAATTGGCTTTGGTAAAAATTGTTCCCAGTGTGTGCTGGTCAGTGTTAAGTGTACAGGGTGATCACTGGTTAATAGTTAGACAACATTTGTTATCTACCTTCGATCTTTCCAACATCTGCAGTTCTTTCTTAAACAACTTGTATTGCGTGCAGTTCTGGTCTCCAAATCTGAGGAAAGACATCCTTGCCATAGAGGGGGTGCAGAGAATATTCACCAGACTGATTCCTGGGATGTCAGGACTTTCATATGAGGAAAGACTGGATAGACTCGGCTTGTACTCGCTGGAATTTAGAAGACTGAGGGGGGATCTTATAGAAACTTACAAAATTCTTAAGGGGTTGGACAAGCTAGATGCTGGAAGATTGTTCCCGATGTTGGGGGAGTCCAGAACAAGGGGTCACAGTCTAAGGATAAGGGGGAATTCCTTTAGGACTGAGGTGAGGAAAACATTCTTTACAGAGAGTGGTGAGTCTCTGGAATTCTCTGCCACAGAAGGTAGTTGAGGCCAGTTCATTGGCTATATTTAAGAGGGCGTTAGATGTGGCACTTGTGGCTAAAGGGATCAGGGGGTATGGAGAGAAGGCAGCTACGGGATACTGAGTTGGATGATCAGCCATGATCACATTGAATGGCGGTGGAGGCTCGAAGGGCCGAATGGCCTACTCCTGCACCTAATTTCTATGTTTCTATGTAACTGGCTCATAGTTCATCAGTGATAGTAGCAGAATGGCCCCGTGAGTGTGTTAACCTGCGATGAGCGTTTGATGGTACTGGGTCTGTACTCACTGGAGTTTAGAAAGAGGGGACCTCGCCTGGAGTATTGTGTGCAGTTTTGGTCTCCTAATTTGAGGAAGGACATTCTTGCTATTGAGGGAGTGCAGCGTAGGTTTACAAGGTTAATTCCCGAGATGGCGGGACTGTCGTATGCTGAGAGAATGGAGCGGCTGGGCTTGTACACTCTGGAGTTTAGAAGGATGAGAGGGGATCTTATTGAAACATATAAGATTATTAAGGGTTTGGACACGCCAGAGGCAGGAAACATGTTCCCGATGTTGGGGGAGTCCAGAACCAGGGACCACAGTTTAAGAATAAGGGGTAAGCCATTTAGAATGGAGATGGACAATAGACAATAGGTGCAGGAGTAGGCCATTTGGCCCATCGAGCCAGCACCGCCATTCAAAGTGATCATGCGCAATCAGTACCCCGTTCCTGCCTTCTCCCCATATCCCCTGACTCCGCTATCTTTAAGAGCCCTCTCTAGCTCTCTCTTGAAAGCATCCAGAGAACCGGCCACAATCTTTAAGACGAGGAAACACTTTTTCACACAGAGAGTGGTGAGTCTGTGGAATTCTCTGCCTCACCAGAGGGCGGTGGAGGCCGGTTCTCTGGATACTTTCATGAGAGAGCTAGATAGGGCTCTTAAAGATAGCGGAGTCAGGGCAAATGGGGGAACGGCAGGAATGGGGTACTGATTGGGGATGATCAGCCATGATCACATTGAATGATGATGCATGCTGAGTGTTTCTGTGGGTGGATGGAGCGGTTTTTACTGGAGTTTGTGTTTGTGTGGCCCTTGTGGCTAAGGGGATCAGAGGGTATGGAGAGAAGGCAGGCATGGGATACTGAGTTGGATGATCAGCCATGATCATATTGAATGGCGGTGCAGGCTCGAGGGGCCGAATGGCCTCCTCCTGCACCTAATTTCTATGTTTCTATGTTTCAGGAGGAGCAGGAGTGGATGGACAGTGTGCGCTTTGGCCAGTGGCTGGAGAGGAAGGGCTTGCCGGACGTGGCGCGAGTGTCTCCGGGCCTGTACCGGGCCCGGCGCCCGGCGGAGGAGGAGATGCTGAGGTGGCTGCGGGATGCGTTGGATGAGGAGGAGGAGGTGGCGGGGGTGAAGGCCGTGCGTTTGACCCGGCCCAGGGATCCGTGCCGGCCAAGGCCCCGGGAAGGGGAGGGGCCGCTGTGCCAGGAGGTGCCGGGGGTGTGCCAGGCCCCAGGCCAGGGGGACTGGGTGGACGTGGCCGTCCGGCTCAAGGGGCACGACTTTGGGCGGGCGTTCCGCATGGAGGTGGGCCGGGGCGGGGGCGCGCTGCTCCGGGCCAAGGCCGACCCCCGCCTGGCCCGGCCCCTGCCCCTCCTGCCCCTCCACGTCCTGAGGCAACAACTGTTCCCTGGGACCACCCACCACCAACAGGTCCGCCTGCCCCAGGAGTTCCAGGCCATGCGCGTCCAGGACCTGCCCAGGAAGCGGGCGGGCAGGGCCGACTGGGACACCAGGGTCAGCCACTGGTGGTACCTGGACACCCCCTTGCCCACCCCTCTGCTGCCCCATGCTCACACCTCCATGCACACCTCCATCACCACCACCTCGCCACAAAGCCACCCCCCCCCTGAGGACGCGAGGGGGTCGGGCACACCCCCCCAGGATGATGCCAGCGGGTGTGAGCAGGACCCGACGCATGCCCCTTCCCCCGGCCCACTGAAGGGGCGGGTGAGACCCACCACCCTTGCCCCCGACCGACCCCCTCGTTGCCGGCCGAGAGGTGGGGCGCCGGCCCGGGCCACCCCTCCCCATGCTCGCTGCCGGCCCAGGACCATGCCCGACCTCGCCCCCCTTGCCCACCGCCGCCGGGTAGAGGTCGGCACAGCCGGTCCCTGCCATACCCGGGCTGGCCGCCAGCGGGTACAGGTCCAGTGCCGGCAAACCCTCACCGCACGTTAGCCCGCTCATCATTCTTGCAAGTCCTCCACTGGACCCTCACATCACCAACCCCACCCTCTCACGGACAACTGTCCCACGCACTCTCCCAGAACACAGAGCCTTCCCCCAGGACCTACCCCCCCACCCCACAAACTTAGACCCCCCCGCTAACATGACCCTCCCGCTAACATGACCCCCCCAACTAACATAGACCCATGCACACGAGACACCCCACTATCATAGACCCCCCCATTAACATGGACCCCCCCATTAACATGGACCCCCCCATTAACATGGACCCCCCATTAACATAGACCCTCTCATTAACATAGACCCCCTGATTAACATAGACCCCCCATTAACATAGCCCCCCCATTGACATAGACCCCCTCATTGACATAGACCACCTCATTAACATAGACCCCCCATTAACATAGACCCCCCATTAACATGGACCCCCCATTAACATGGACCCATTAACATGGACCCCCCATTAACATAGACCCCCCATTAACATAGACCCCCATTAACATGGACCCCCTCATTAACATAGACCCCCCATTAACATGGACCCCCCATTAACATGGACCCCCCATTAACATAGACCCTCTCATTAACATAGACCCCCTGATTAACATAGACCCCCCATTAACATAGCCCCCCCATTGACATAGACCCCCTCATTGACATAGACCACCTCATTAACATAGACCCCCCATTAACATAGACCCCCTCATTAACAGACCCCCTCATTAACAGACCCCCTCATTAACAGACCCCCTCATTAACATAGACCCACTCATTAACATAGACCCCCCATTAACATAGACCCCCCATTAACATAGACCCCCTCATTAACATAGACCCCCTCATTAACATAGACCCCCTCATTAACATAGACCCCCCACTAACATTGACCCCCCAACTAGACCCCTTCCCAAACTAGACTGCCTCGCTAACATGACCCCCCCAACTAACATAGACCCCCCTCACTAACATAGACCCCAAAACTAGACTCCCCCACTAACATGAGGGTCCCCATCTTCATTGGACCCCCCACCCCACCTCTAGACCACCCACCCCCAGAGTCAGTCCACCTCATCTTCCCCCTGCATCCCACCTTCCCTTCCCGACCAAACCTCTCCTCCACCCTCCCCCAACACTGAGTTATACCCCTCCCTGCCCACCGACACTGGTCCCACCCCCTCCCACAGACATTCCCATCACACTCTCCGCCCATCGCCCCCCCCCCCCCCAGTCTTCCCCTTGAACCCCTCCCCAACCAACCCCCTCCGCTGGCCCCCCGTGCCCACCACTCTCGCTGTCTCTCCTTGCTCCCCAAGCAGGCTTGTTGGGCATGACCGTCCCATTGGCCAGGGACCCTGGACACCCCCTTGCCTTCGCCTCTGCTGCCCCGCGCACACACCGCCACAGATTGTACTGCGGGCAGGCGGGCATCAACTCCAGCTGGGCATCTGGACCCCAGCAGCGGGTGATATCTGGCCCGGCACCAGACCACACCCTACGTGAGCGGGGCCAACACCGTGCCTGCCCTCGCCAGTAACGCGGGCCCTGCCCACCGCTTTGTTGTATGTTTGACCGAAATAGAGGAATTAAACCTTGCGTCACACGAGGCTCCAATGTGTCAGGAAGGAACTGCAGGCGCTGGGTTACACCCTAGATACAAAGTGCTGGAGTAACTCGGCCGGGACAGGCAGCATCTCTGGAGGGAAGGAATGGGTGACGGAATGGGAAAACGTCTTAATACACAATCGCCCGGTTGCTGAACCCTTCAACTCCCCCGCTCCCATTCCCAATCTGACCTTTCCGTCCTGGGCCTCCTCCACTGTCAGAGTGAGGCCCAGCACAAATTGGAGGAACAGCACCTCATATTTCGCTTGGGTAGTTTACACCCCAATAGGCAATAGGTGCAGGAGTAGGCCATTCATGCCAGCACACTGTGTATGGGTGTGTGTGCACATGTGTGTGTGGGGGTGTGCACATGTGTGTGTGGGGGTGTGCGCATGTGTGTGTGGGGGTGCGTGTGGGGGTGTGTGTGTGGGGTGTGTGCGTGTGGGGGACTGTGTGTATGTGTGGGTGTGGGGAGTGTGTGTTTGTGTGCGTCTGTGGGGGTGGGTGTGTGTGTGGGTGGGGTGTATGCATATGAGGGCGTGTGTGTGTGCATAAGTGTGTGCGTGCGCATGTGCGTGGGCGTGCATGTGTGCGCGTGGGCGTGCATGCGTGTGTGTGCATGCGTGGGAGTGCATGCGTGAGAGTGCATGCGTGTGTGTGCGCGAGTGCATGTGCGTGTGTCATTAAAAGTAAAGTGGATAGGTATATGGACGGGAAGGGAATGGAGGGGTATGGTCCGAGTGCAGGTAGATGGGACTAGGGGAAAATAAATGGTCGGCACAGACTGTAATGGCCGAGAGGGCCTGTTTCCGTGCTGTAATTGTTATATGGTGTCTATGTGTGTGCGTGCATGCGTGTGTGTGAGTGCATGCGCGTGTGTGCGTGTGTGTGCATGCGTGTGTGCGTGAGTGCGTGCGTAAGTGTGTGCGTGAGTGCGTGCATGTGTGTGCATGCGTGAGTGTGTGTGCGTGTCTGCATGCGAGGCCACAGGTCGCTCTCACCGTTCTCAGTGGTCTCTCTCTGCCCGCACACTGTGCCATTGACGGTGTCCCCACTGCCGATGTTAATGCAGCTCCTGCAGCCACCTCTCTCCCCCCCCACCCCCCCCCCCCCCCAACACTGTGACTCCCTCCTCCCTACAATGACATCTGCCTCAGCACCACACACAACCCCAGCGGCAAAACGCCCACAAATGCCACGGGGGCATTTGTTGTGAAGATTTGTTGTGGGAAGGAGGACAGAGATACCCTCCCTCCTCTCTCCCTCTCCCTGTGGGGCAGGGGTTGCAGCAAGACTAGTGTTGATGGTGGTCATGTTTACTGGAAGCATCAATGTACAGTGATCACCCACAGCGATCCCTTTACAAGAGCGTGTCGCCGCCGGGCAAGTCCAAGACACGTTCCGCGTGGAGCCGAGATCTGCTTTCCTCTCTCATTTTCGTTTAAGGTCCTCCAAAAATTACCCCCCCCCCACCAAAAACAATCCGTGCAAAAACATGGGGGAAAACCATGCCGTGCGAGTGTCCTCTCCTCTGGGAGTGGGAGAGAGCAGCTCGGTCAAGGAGGAGGAGGAGGAGGAGGAGGAGGAGGAGGATTCCCAAACATGATCTCCGTGGTCGATGTCCCAGGGGAAGGAGCTGCTCGCCAGGCCTTGCGTCAGGGCTCCAGTCCGCTGCCTCCTCACCTCCTCTGGATCTGGATCTGGATCTGGCTCTGCGGACGCTGCCCTCTGCTGCCGAAGCTCGGGGGAGGAGGAGGAGAAGGGGGAGGAGGAGGGGGGGGGGGGTCAGTATATCTTCTGTCGGCTGGGCAGAATGGCCTCTTTGACGAAGGTGAAGATCACCAGGATTCCCGACCGCTTGCTCCGCTTCCCCTTGGTGAAGTAATTCGACACGACATCGTCTGCGGACAGAAGGACAGCCATGCTAGCGAGCTGGCGGCAGCAGCGGCGGCGGGTGCGCGGGTGGTTTAGGAACCGCAGGAGCTGCTTTAAGTCGACGACAGGCGCGACGTGCTGGAGTAACTCGGCTTGGACAGGCAGCATCTCTGGAGAGAAGGAGCGGGTGAGGTTTCGGGTCGGGGCGAGACTTCGGGAGATGCAGCCTGTCCCGCCGAGCTCCTCCAGCATGTCGCGTCTGTCTTTTGTCGCAGCTGTTCACGTTTAGTTTGGTTTATTGTCACGGGGACCCAAGGCGTACGAGCCATTCACAGCGAGACGCACGATAAGTGAAGACCATTTACTGCAAGGTCGAGTCCAATCAAAGATAGTTCGAGGGGTCACCTATGAGGTAGATGGGAGGTCAGGACCGCTCTCCAGTGAGTGAAAGGGCGGTTCCGTTGCCTGTTAACAGCTGGGGTGAAACTATCCCTGAAGACAGAGGCGTCAGGAACCACAGCTGAATTAGTTTGGCTTGGTTTAGCTTCATTTATTGTCATGGGTGCCCGGGTACAGTGAAACGGATGAGCTACAGGGAGAGGTTGAGCAGGCTGGGTCTCTATTCCATGGGGCGCAGGATGATGAGGGGTGATCTCATAGAGGTGTATAAAATCATGAGAGGAATAGATCGGGTAGACAGACGCACACAGTCTCTTGCACAGAGTAGGGGAATCGCTGCATGTCGTGTGGTCACTTGCGGGCGGAGCACCCAGGAAAATTCCTTGTATGTGAATACTTGGCCAATTAACTTATTCAGTCATTCATTCATTCCGATGTCATCGGTTTAAAGTGAGGGGGGGAAAGATTTAATAGGAATCTGTGGGGGAACTTTTTCCACACAGAGGGTGGTGGGTGTGTGGGACGAGCTGCCGGAGGTGGTAGTTGAGGCTGGGACTATATAACAAAATGTAAAAGACATTTTGACAGGTACATGGATAGGTAAGTTTAGAGGGACAGACACAGAGTGCTGGAGCGACTCAGCGGGTCAGGCAGCAACTGTGGAGAACATGGATAGGTGACGTTTCACACAGAGTGCTGGAGTAACTCAGCGGGTCGGGCAGCATCTGTGGGGAACATGGATAGGTGACGTTTCACAGAGTGCTGGAGTAACTCAGCGGGTCAGGCAGCATCTGTGGAGAACATGGATAGGTGACGTTTCACAGAGTGCTGGAGTAACTCAGCGGGTCGGGCAGCATCTGTGGGGAACATGGATAGGTGACGTTTCACACAGAGTGCTGGAGTAACTCAGCGGGTCGGGCAGCATCTGTGGGGAACATGGATAGGTGACGTTTCACAGAGTGCTGGAGTAACTCAGCGGGTCAGGCAGCATCTGTGGGGAACATGGATAGGTGACGTTTCACACAGAGTGCTGGAGTAACTCAGCGGGTCAGGCAGCATCTGTGGGGAACATGGATAGGTGATGTTTCACACAGAGTGCTGGAGTAACTCAGCGGGTCAGGCAGCATCTGTGGGGAACATGGATAGGTGACGTTTCACAGAGTGCTGGAGTAACTCAGCGGGTCAAGCAGCATCTGTGGGGAACATGGATAGGTGACGTTTCACACAGAGTGCTGGAGTAACTCAGCGGGTCGGGCAGCATCTGTGGGGAACATGGATAGGTGACGTTTCACAGAGTGCTGGAGTAACTCAGCGGGTCAGGCAGCATCTGTGGGGAACATGGATAGGTGACGTTTCACACAGAGTGCTGGAGTAACTCAGCGGGTCAGGCAGCATCTGTGGAGGGAAGGTAAAGGCACAGCAGCAGAATGAGGCCACTCGGCCCAACATAGGGAGGTGGATCAGGAGTTAGTTGTTCAGTTCAGTTTAGTTCATTGTCACGTGTACTGAGGTACAGTGAAAAGCTTCTGTTGCGTGCGATCCAGTCAGCGGAAAGACAATACATGATCCCAATCGAGCCGTCCACAGTGTACGGATACAGGATAAAGGGAATAACGTTTAGTGCAAGGTAAAGCCAGCAAAGTTCAATCAAACACAGTTTGAGGGTCTCCAATGAGGTAGATGGGAGTTCAGGACCGCTCTCTAGTTGGTGAGAGGACGGTTCAGTTGCCTGATAACAGCCGGGAAGAAACTGTCCCTGAATCTGGAGGTGTGCGTTTTCACACTTCTGTACCTCTTGCCCGATGGGAGAGGGGGGAGGAGGGAGTGGCCGGGGGGTGAGACTGTGTATAGAAAGGCCAGGGTGCAGAATGTTGACCTTCTGTTCTCCCCGTGACTTACGTGGGTTTTCTCCGGGTGCTCCGGTTTCCTCCCACACTCCAAAGACGTGCAGGTTTGTAGGTTAATTGGCTTGGTGTAAATGTAAATTGTCCCTAGTGTGGGTGTGGGGTTGGTGTTGGTGTGCGGGGATTGCTGGTCGGCACGGACTCGGTGGCCCTTCGGCCCACCGAGTCCGTGCCGACCAGCGATCCCCGCACACTAACACTATCCTGCACACACTAGGGGCTAATTTACATTTACACCAAGCCAATTAACCTACAAACCTGCACGTCTTTGGAGTGTGGGAGGAAACCGGAGCACCCGGAGAAAACCCACGCAGGTCACGGGGAGAACGTGCAAACTCCGCACAGGCAGCGCCCGTAGTCGGGGTGGAACCCGGGTCTCCGGCGCTGCGAGGCAGCGACTCTACCGCTGCGCCACCTTGGCTGAGCGGCCCGCTAGGACTCACCTCCGTGCTGTATCGTGGACGGAAGGACGTTCTCTCCGGCGGACAACGAGACGAAGAACGAGAAAGGAGTTATCCAGAGGCACAGGGTGAAGTAGGCCAGCACCTGGGTGGGACACACGGAGAAGCAGGCCGCTGAGTAATCGCCACGCCCACAATCTGACCATTCACTCCAGTCACACAGAGGGGGACAGCATGGTAACAGGCCCTTCGGCCCACCTGGCCCATGCCCAACCATGTTAGCCTATAGAGCCACAGAGCGGGACAGCATGGCAACAGGCCCTTCGGCCCACCTGGCCCATGCCCAACCATGTTAGCCTATAGAGCCACAGACGGGGACAGCATGGCAACAGGCCCTTCGGCCCACCTGGCCCATGCCCAACCATGTTAGCGTATAGAGCCACAGAGCGGGACAGCATGGAAACAGGCCCTTCGGTCCACCTGGTCTGTGACAACCTTGTTAGCCTATAGAGCCACAGAGCGGGACAGCATGGAAACAGGCACTTCGGCCCACCTGGCCCATGCCCAACCATGTTAGCCTATAGAGCCACAGAGGGGGACAGCATGGAAACAGGCCCTTCGGCCCACCTGGTCCATGCCCAACCATATTAGCCTATAGAGCCACAGAGCGGGACAGCATGGAAACAGGCCCTTCGGCCCATCTGGCCCATGCCCAACCATGTTAGCCTATAGAGCCACAGAGGGGGATAGCATAGGAACAGGCCCTTCGGCCCACCTGGTCTGTGACAACCATGTTAGTGTATAGAGCCCACAAGCTGACCACGAAACCCGAGTCACAGGCCGGGCGGCATTGGAACAAGCCCTTCGGCCCACCTGGTCTATGTTGGCCAAGTTTGCATACTAGGCTAGTCCCACTTGCCCGCAATTTGGCCCATTAATCCCTTACAATCCATATATAAGCCATCTTTATATCCACTTCTACAGCTTCCCCTGGCAGCTCGTTCTAGATACGGACCGCCCTCTGAGTGAAAATGTTGCCCCCTGAAGTTCCTCTTAAACCTCTCTCCCCTCTCACCTTAAGCCGGTAGCCCCCTAGTTTTAGAACCCTCTAGACTGGGACAAAGACTGCGAGCGTTCACCTTATCCGTGCCTCTCATGATCCTGTACACCGTACGAGACGGCGGGGGGGGGGATAGTATCAGTGTGCGGGAATGCTGGTCGGTGCATGGGCCGAAGGGCCTGTTTCCCCGCATTAACCTCTGGTAAGTTTCACAGTATTGTTCCACATACAGACTCCCGCAGTGAAAATTTTCCTCCTTAGTTGGGAAAAGGGGAAGTACAATGGGATAAGGGGTTCCTTGTTCATCAGTCTATGAAAGTAAGCATGCACGTACAGCAGGCAGTGAAGAAAGCCAATGGCATGTTGGCCTTTATAACAAGAGGAGTTGAGTATAGGAACAAAGAGGTCCTTCTGCAGTTGTACGGGGCCCTAGTGAGACCACACCTGGAGTATTGTGTGCGGTTTTAGTCCCCTAATTTGAGGAAGGACGTTCTTGCTATTGAGGGAGTGCAGCGTAGGTTTACAAGGTTAATTCCTGGGATGGTGGGACCGTCATATGTTGAGAGAATGGAGCAGCTGGGCTTGTACACTCTGGAGTTTAGAAGGATGAGAGGTTATCTTATTGAAACATATAAGATTATTAAGGGTTTGGACACGCTAGAGGCGGGAAACATGTTCCCGATGTTGGGCGAGTCCAGAACTAGGGGCCACAGTTTAAGAATAAGGAGTAAGCCATTTGGAACAGAGACGAGAAACACTTTTTCTCACAGAGAGTGGTGAGTCTGTGGAATTCTCTGCCTCAGAGGGCGGTGGAGGCCGGTTCTCTGGATGCTCTCAAGAGAGAGCTAGATAGGGCTCTTAAAGATAGCGGAGTCAGGGGATATGGGGGAGAAGGCAGGAACGGGGTACTGATTGGGGACGATCTGCCATGATCACAATGAATGGCGGTGCTGGCTCGAAGGGCCGAATGGCCTCCTCCTGCACCTGTTGTCTATTGTCGATCAGATAAGTAGAACTTCAGTAGAAAATTACAAGCAAATTATGTTTTTGTGTCTATTACGTGGCTGCGATGCTGCTGCAAGCAAGATGTCCTTGCTCCTCACCATACATGCGCAGATGACAATAAACTCGACATGAAGCTGGAGAGAATGCAGAGAAGATTCACGAGGATGTTGCCACGACTTGAAACTCTGAGGGGTTATCTTACTGAGGTGTATAAAATCATGAGGGGAATAGATAGCATGCTGCACAGTCCTTTATCTTGGAATCAGAGAACCAGAACCAGAGGACATAGGTTTAAGGTGAGGAGGGGAATATTTAATAGGAACTATAGACAATAAACAATAGGTGCAGGAGGAGGCCATTCGGCCCTTCGAGCCAGCACCCCCATCCAATGTGATCATGGCTGATCATCCCCAATCAGTAACCCGTTCCTGCCTTCTCCCCATATCCCCTGACTCCGCTATCTTTAAGAGCCCTATCTAGCTCTGTCTTGAAAGCATCCAGAGAACCGGCCTCCACCGCCCTCTGAGGCAGAGAATTCCACAGACTCACCACTCTCCGTTCTAAATGGTTTACCCCGTATTCTTAAACTGTGGCCCCCTGGTTCTGGACTCCCAACATCAGGAACATGTTTCCTGCCTCTAGCGTGTCCAAACCCTTAAAATACGTTTCAATAAAATCATCCTCTCATCCTTCTAAACTCCAGAGTGTACAAGCCCAGCTGCTCCATTCTCTCAGCATACAACGAGACCTGGGTGTCCTTGTACACCAGTCACTGAAAGTAAACATGCAGGTACAGCAGGCAGTGAAGAAAGCGAATGGCATGTTGGCCTTCACATCGAGAGGATTGGAGCATCGGAGTAAATAGGTCCTTCTGCAGTTGTACAGTGCCCTGGTGAGACCACATCTGGAGTATTGTGTGCAGTTTTGGTCTCCCAATTTGAGGAAGGACATCCTTGCTATTGAGCCAGTGCAGTGTAGGTTCACAAGGTTAATCCCCGGGATGGTGGGACTGTCATATGAGGAAAGATTAGAAAGATTGAGCTTGTATTCATTGGAATTTAGAAGGATGAGGGGGCGCTTATAGAAACGTATGAAAATATATGTAAATGCCTAAAGTTGTAGATCAAGGGTGGACATTGAGGCCAGGACAGCATCAGTTACCGGGCGGATGGCTTTGATGCCACCAGGGAAAAGCCTCAGTGGGCAGGACAAGCTAGATGCAGGAAAAATGTTCCCAATGTTGGGCGAGTCCAGAACCAGGGGCCACAGTCTTAGAATAAAGGGGAGGTCATTTAAGACTGAGGTGAGAAAAAAAATGTTTGTGGAATTCCCTGCCACACAGGGCAGTGGAGGCCAAATCACTGGATGGATTTAAAAGAGAGTTAGATAGAGTAGATTGGGGCTTGCAGAATCAAGGGATGTGGGGGGAAAGCAGGCACTGATTGTGGATGATCAGCCATGATCACAATGAATGGAAGTGATGGCTCGAAGGGCCGAATGGCCTTCTCCTGCACCTATTGTCCATTGAAGGGCCGAATGGCCTGCTCCTGCACCTATTTTGTATGTTTCCATGTTTCCTCGTCTCCTTTCTAACGCTGTGTCCTTTAATTCTGAGGCTGTGACCTCTAGTCTTAGACTCTCCCACCAGTGGAGAAATTCACTCTGTCCAGTCCATCCATTCCTTTTACTGTGTTTGAACAAGCCTTGTGAGTTTGTGGAAGAAATAGGCAATAGACAATAGGTGCAGGAGTAGGCCATTCAGCCCTTCAATAGACTAGAGACAATAGGTGCAGGAGTAGGCCATTCGGCCCTTCAAGCCAGCACCACCATTCAATATGATCATGTCTGATCATCCAGAATCAGAATCACATTCCTGCTTTCTTCCCATATCCCTTGATACCGTTAAGAGCTAACAGCTATGTCCAATTCAAAATCCAAATCCAAAAGGAGGATTTTTAAAAATCAGAATGTGGTGAATCTGTGGAAATTCATTGCTACGTTCATTAGTGCGGGTGTCAGAGGTTATGGGGGAGAAGGCAGGAGAATGGGGTTAGGAGGGTGAGATAGATCAGCCATGATTGACTGGCGGAGTAGACTTGATGGGCCAAATGGCCTAATTCTACTCCTATTCTTATGACTGTCTGATTGCTATTGAGGGAGTGCAGCGTAGGTTCACAAGGTAAATTCCCGGGATGGCGGGACTGTCATATGCTGAGAGAATGGAGCGGCTGGGCTTGTACACTCTGGAGTTTAGAAGGATGAGAGGGGATCTTATTGAAACATATAAGGGCTTGGACATGCTAGAGGCAGAAAACATGTTCCCGATGTTGGGGGAGTCCAGAACCAGGGGCCACAGTTTAAGAATAAGGGGTAAGGCATTTAGAACGGAGATGAGGAAATCACTTTTTCACACAGAGAGTTGTGAGGCTGTGGAATTCTCTGCCTCAGAGGGCGGTGGAGGCTGCTTCACTGGATGCTTTCAAGAGAGAGCTAGGTAGGGCTCTTAAAGATAGCGGAGTCAGGGGACATGGGGAGAAGGCAGGAACGGGGTACTGATTGGGGATGATCTGCCATGATCACATTGAATGGCGGTGCTGGCTCGAAGGGCCAAATGGCCTCCTCCTGCACCTGTTGTCTATTGTGGTCACAGCGAAGGCTCTGTCGAGCACGGTGAAGGCTGGAGTGGAGCGGAGGCTTGACAGTGTCCTTACCTCAGTGAAGGGGTAGTATTCTTCCGCAAAGTGCTGGAATGCCAGGTAATGGTTGTAGACCACCAGAACTGTATGGGGGGGGGGGGGGGGGGGGGGGGGCGGAGACAAACAGACCGTCAAACACCCTCATGCATATCCCATCTACACTGGTCCCACCTGCCCACACCGTCCAACATGCCCCATCTACACTAGTCCCACCTGCCCACACCGACCAACATGCCCCATCTACACTAGTCCCACCTACCCACACCGACCAACATGCCCCATCTACACTAGTCCCACCTGCCCACACCGACCAACATGCCCCATCTACACTAGTCCCAACTTGCCCACACCGACCAACATGCCCCATCTACACTAGTCCCACCTGCCCACACCGACCAACATGCCCCATCTACACTAGTCCCAACTTGCCCACACCGACCAACATGCCCCATCTACACTAGTCCCAACTTGCCCACTCCGACCAACATTCCCCATCTACACTAGTCCCACCTGCCCACACTGACCAACATGCCCCATCTACACTAGTCCCACCTGCCCACACAGACCAACATGCCCCATCTACACTAGTCCCACCTACCCACACCGACCAACATTCCCCATCTACACTAGTCCCACCTGCCCATACCGGCCAACATGCCCCATCTACACTAGTCCCACCTACCCACACCGACCAACATTCCCCATCTACACTAGTCCCACCTGCCCACACCGACCAACATGCCCCATCTACACTAGTCCCACCTACCCACACCGACCAACATGCCCCATCTACACTAGTCCCACCTGCCCACACCGACCAACATGCCCCATCTACACTAGTCCCAACTTGCCCACACCGGCCAACATGCCCCGACTACACTAGTCCCACCTGCCTGCGTTTACGCAGGTTTAGTTCAGAGATACAGCGCGGAAACAGGCCCTTCGGCCCACCGAGTCCGCACCGACCAGCGATCCCCGCACACTTGCACTATCCTGCACACACTAGGGGCAATCTACACTTATACCAAGCCAGTTAACCTACAAACCTGCACGTCTATGGAGTGTGGGAGGAAACGGAAGGTCTCGGAGAAAACCCACGCAGGACACGGGGAGAACGTGCAAACTCCGCACAGGCAGCACCCGCAGTCAGGATGGAACCCGGGTCTCTGGCGCTGCAAGCACTGTTTAGCAGCAAGTCTACCGCTGCACCACCATGACTGCCCCAAATGCCTTCTCATCTCTGGGCAAGAGGGTGCAGCAGGTCCCACCCTGACACAATGGTACCGAGATGCTGAGAGAATAGAAACATAGAAATTAGGTGCAGGAGTAGGCCATTCGGCCCTTCCAGCCTGCACCGCCATTCAATATGATCATGGCTGATCACCCAACTCAGTATCCCGTACCTGCCTTCTCTCCATACCCTCTCATCCCCTTTGCCACAAGGGCCACATCTAACTCCCTCTTAAATATAGCCAATGAACTGGCCTCAACTACCCTCTGTGGCAGAGAGTTCCAGAGACCCACCACTCTCTGTGTGAAAAAAGTCCTTCTCATCTCGGTCCTAAAGGATTTCCCCCTTATCCTTAAGCTGTGACCGGACCACCCCAACATCGGGAACAATCTTCCTGCATCAAGCCTGTCCAACCCCTTAAGAATTTTGTAGGTTTCTATAAGATCCCCTCTCAATCCCCTAAATTCTAGAGACTATAAACCGAGTCTATGCAGTCTTTGTTCATAAGACAGTCCTGACATCCCAGGAACCAGTCTGGTGAACCTTCTCTGCACTCCCTCTATGGCAATAATGTCCTTCCTCAGATTTGGAGACTAGAACTGTATGCAATACAGAATGAGCGGCTGGGCTTGTACACTAGAAGGATGAGAGGGGATCTCATTGAAACATATAAGATTGTTAAGGGCTTGGACACGCTAGAGGCAGGAAACATGTTCCCGATGTTGGGGGAGTCCAGAACCAGGGGCCACACAGTTTAAGAATAAGGGGTAAGGCATTTAGAACGGAGACGAGGAAACACTTTTTCTCACAGAGAGTGGTGAGTCTGTGGAATTCTCTGACTCAGAGGGCGGTGGAGGCTGATTCTGTGGATGCTTTCAAGAGAGAGCTAGATAGGGCTCTTGAAATAGCGGAGTCAGGGGATATGGGGTGAAGGCAGGAACGGGGTACTGATTGGAATGATCAGCCACAATCACATTGAATGGCGGTGCTGGCTGGAAGGCACCTGTTGTCTATTGTCTATCTCCGTACTAAATGGCCTACCCCTTATTTTTAAACTGTGACCCCTGCTTCTATTGTCTATGGTACTCACCGCAGGATAGTATAAAATTAGGGGACGTCAACAGGATATACGGGAACGTCTGCAAGAGACCAAAGTAGACCAGGTTGGTGAAGAGCCCAACTCCGACCATTAGCATGGGGAAGCTCTCGAAGAAGTAGAGACCCACCAGGACACCTGTGGAGAACTGGGAGGCAAGAGGGACACCGACCGTCAATGACCGTCCATTCGGCCCGCACCCACCCCTTTCCCTCACCTCGTACCCCCTACACGTTCATTCATCGTCGTTTGAAAACATTCGCGACGCGGTGGTGCCGGTTTCCGACGGCAACGGTGACGGACGCACCACACGTCTCTGTCCTCCAGTTCCTGCGGACTTCCGCCGCTGGGAGTGCAGGATTTTGGTGCGTGTGTGTGTGTGTGCTTCATCATTGTTCCTTGCAACAGACAATAGACAATAGGTGCAGGAGGAGGCCATTCAGCCCTTCGAGCCAGCACCGCCATTCAATGTGATCATCCACCATCAATGCCATGTACAACAGCAATCGCAAAATGTTTAGTTGTAGGGTTATTATTATAAATTATATCACGTATAGTTTAGGAGAATGAAAGGGGGACCTCATTGAAACTTACCGAATAGTGAAAGGCCTGGATAGAGTGGATGTGGAGAGGATGTTTCCACTGGTGGGAGAGCCTAGGACCAGAGGCCACAGCCTCAGAATAAAAGGACGTACCTTTAGACAGGAGATGAGGAGGAATGTCTTTAGCCAGACGGTGGTGAATCTGTGGAATTCTTTGCCACAGATGGCTGTGGAGGCCAAGTCAGTGGATATTTTTAAGGCAGAGATAGACAGATTCTTGATTAGTGCGGGTGTCAGGGGTTGTGGGGAGAAGGCAGGAGAATGGGGTTAGGAGGGAGAGATAGGAGGGAGAGATAGATCAGCCACGATTGAATGGCTGAATTGAGTAGACTTGATGGGCCTAATTCTGTCCCGAGAAAGTATTAGTGTGTGTGTGTGTGTGCGTGTACCGAGCTACAGTGACAAGCTTCGATATGCATGTTCTCCAGTAGTATCAGATGATACTGTAACGTCCAGGTTCAGGAACAGCTTCTACCCTACAGCCACCAGGCTATTAAACACAACATCGAATAAGCTCTGAACTGCAAAGAACTATTATTGCACTATATTTCTGTTATTTTTTTCCTCTCCCCCACCCTTATGTTTACATAGTCTGCAGCAAGTAAGACTTTCATTGTCCCATCCGGGAAATATGACAACAAAACACTTGTCTCGACTCTTAACACACGTTTTAATCAATAATGTTTTACTATTAATGTTTAATGTTTTATGTGTCATTCTGTATGTCGTTGTCACTTGCGGGCGGAGCGCCAAGGCAAATTCCTTGTATGTGAATACTTGGCCAATAGACCTATTCATTCATTCTTGAACCACTGATATTCCCGCTGGTCCGGCACCTCCTTTACTCCAGAAAATATTACGCCAGCCCGCTCGTAATCCCCCCTAAAGGTGTGGTGCCTAGTTTAGGTTAGAGATGCGGCGCGGAAAGGGGCCCTGCGGCCCACCTGGTCCGCGCCGACCATCGATCCCCGCACGTTAACACTATCCTATAACCACTAGGGACAATTTTTACATTTACCCCAAAGCCAATTAACCTACAAACCTGCACGTCTTTGGAGCGTGGGAGGAAACCGGAGATCTCGGGGAAAACCCACGCGGGTCACGGGGAGAACGTACAAACTCCGTACAGACAGCGCCCGTAGTCGGGATGGACCCGGGTCTCCGGCGCTGCAAGCGCTGTAAGGCGGCAACTCTACCGCTGCGCCACCGTGACCGTCCGGGTGGGCGGCCGATCTTGACCACAACGGGACTTCCTGGGATGTCAGGACTTTCATATGAGGAAAGATTGGATAGACTCGGCTTGTACTCACTGGAATTTAGAAGATTGAGGGGGGATCTTATAGAAACTTACAAAATTCTTAAGGGGTTGGACAAGCTAGATGCTGGAAGATTGTTCCCCATGTTGGGGGAGTCCAGAACAAGGGGTCACAGTCTAAGGATAAGGGGGAATTCCTTTAGGACCGAAATGAGGAAAACATTCTTTACACAGAGAGTGGTGAGTCCTCTGGAATTCTCTGCCACAGAAGGTAGTTGAGGCCAGTTCATTGGCTATATTTAAGAGGGAGTTAGATGTGGCACTTGTGGACTAAAGGGATCAGGGGGTATGGAGAGAAGGCAGGTACGGGATTACTGAGTTGGATGATCAGCCATGATCACATTGAATGGCGGTGCAGGCTCGAAGGGCCGAATGGCCTACTCCTGCACCTATTTTCTATGTTTCTATGTTTCTATGTTCCGCGTTGATTGGCGGGGTGAAATGTGCCCCCCATTGTGGCCGGGGGTCCGGAACTCCGGATAACTCCATGTCAGAGTTAACAGGCGGCTACCAATAGCCAACCAGCAGCTTGACTTCGCAAGTCCTGGCAACATCCTCGTGAACCTTCATCAAGCAGAGGCCCCAGCCTACTCAGCCTCTCCCTACAGCTCGCACCCTCTAGTCCTGGCAACATCCACGTAAAGAGTTGGCAGCCTTGCTAATAATTCAAACATTTTATGCAAGTTCCAATTGTTTGGACACAAATCACTTACTACTGCTTTATAACAGTTAAGTTACTTTAAGACTATTTCAGAAATTATGGCAGTCAACAAAAAATCAACTAACAAATTAAAGCAAACTAAAAAAAAAATAACATGTTCCCTTTCCTGACTCTACCTCATAAGTACTTTAATGCTGTTAACAGAGCAAAGGGATATTAATCTCAAGAATCAAAATGGGGAAAGTGAGGGCAATTTTGCTTAAATGGTAATTCTAAACCCATTCAGATCTGCATAGAGTCAGTTATACAACATGTACATGGCTGGCCCACTTTGTCCATACTGATCAAGTTGGCATTCTGCGTGCCCCGGGGACTGGGCGCCGTTCCCAGGTCGGCTCGCCTGCCCCAACCCCGCGAAAAGTCCAGAACCAGGGGCCGCAGTCTTAGAATAAAGGGGAGGGCCATTTAAGACTGAGGTGAGGAAAAAACATTTTCACCCAGAGAGTTGTGAATTTATGGAATTCCCTGCCACAGAGGGCAGTGGAGGCCAAGTCACTGGATGGATTTAAGATAGAGCTCTAGGGGCTAGTGGAGTCAAGGGATATGGGGAGAAGGCAGGCACGGGGTTATTGATAGGGGGACGATCAGCCATGATCACAATGAATGGCGGTGCTGGCTCGAAGGACCGAATGGCCTCCTCCTGCACCTATTTTCTATGTTCTACGTCCACCCGCGAGCCACAAGCCACGATCCTGTCGGCGACAACTGAAGACAATGCCAGTCGCTACTTGACTTCTCTTGACGCCGGTACCTGTTTGCCGGTTGACGTAGATAGCCACCAATGGAATTCACCGAAGTCGGCACCCGGCAACAGCCTACGTCACCCTGGCGACAGCACCTACGTCAGGAGAGGCCAAGCTTCAGCCGGTGGGGTCAGCGGGGTCAGGCGGCATCCCTGGAGGGAAGGAATGGGTGGACGTTTCGGGTGGTTGGGACCCTCTTCCAGACGGGTGGGAACTGGAGGTGAGGAAAGTCCAGAACAAAAGCTGGGCTGGCTAACGGGAAGGGCCAGGATTAGTGCGGATGTCAGGGGATGCGGACGGAGGGGGGGGGGGGGAGGAGGCAGGAGAACGGGGGTTGAGAGGGGAGAAAGATAGATCGGCCACGATGGACTCGATGGGCCGAATGGGCCTAATTCTGCTTGCTGCGAGTACTGGTGAATTTACGAAGGAATAAAAAAAAAAAAAATGCGGCCCACATTGACCGATTGTTGGCTGGGGAAGAGATGATAGCGAAAGGAGGCAAACTGTGGAACTGGTCGGGACCACAAGCCGTGGGGGGGAAGTGGGGGTGGGGGTGGGGGGAGAGAGGGTGAAGAGAGTTTCATTGTCCATGTGTCCCAGAGAGAACAATGAAATTATTGCCTGCTGCAGCACAACAGGATATGTAATGATAATATATGATAAACGAGAGAGAAACGTAGCATATATACACACACACACATACACACACAACATATCCATATATATATATATATACACACATACACACACACTCAAAAAACTAACAAAACACTGTAATAATATTAATAACAGTCTGTTGTAGCTCAGAACATATTTTGTTGTGTTTAATAGCCTGATGGCTGTGGGGAAGAAGCTGTTCCTGAACCTGGACGTTACAGTTTTCAGGCTCCTGCACCTTCTTCCCGATGGCAGGGGTGAGACGAGAGCGTGGCCAGGGTGGTGTGGGGTCTCTGGCGATGCTGGCTGCCTTTTTGAGGCAGCGACTGGGATAGATCCCCTCGATGGCGGGGGAGGTTCCTGCATGGATTGCTCTCAACAACATTCACTGTCCCATGTCCACATCCTGAAGCGCGTGTCTGTACACTGAGCCCCGCTCGACTGTAATCATGTATAGTCTTTCCGCCGGCTGGTTAGCACGTGGCAATAGGCGCAGGAGCGGCTACTGGAGTTACTCGAAATCAGAAATCAATGACGCGCGGGCGGGGGTTGTAAGCTGCCGTCTACCCTCTACCCCCCACCCCCACACCCCCCCCCCCCCCCCCCACACTCACCCATATCATGTACTTAATGATGCGACTGGTGATGGACAGTGTACTCCTCAATCAACTCCGCCAGGTAGTACAGGCCCCGCAGCTGTAGTACACGCCCCACAGGAGGGGGAGAGAGGGGGGGGAGGGAGAGAGGGGGGAGAGAGGGGGGGAAAGAGAGGGGTGGAGAGAGAGGGGGGAGAGGGGGGGGAGAGAGGGGGGGAGAGAGGGGGGGGAGAGAGGGGGGGGGAGAGAGGGGGGGGGAGAGAGGGGGGGGAGAGGGGGGGGAGAGAGGGGGGGGAGAGAGGGGGGGGGAGAGGGGGGGGGGGGAGAGAGAGGGGGGAGAGAGGGGAGGGGGGGAGTGAAAGAGAGGGGGACGAGAGAGAGAGAGGGAGGGAGGGAGGGAGGGAGGGAGAGAGGGGGGGAGAGAGGGGGGGAGAGAGGGGGGGGAGAGAGGGGGGGGGAGAGGAGGGGGGGGAGAGAGGGGGACGAGGGAGAGGACGAGAGAGAGGGAGGGAGGAAGGGAGGGAGAGATGGGGGAACATGTTACACAGCATGATAAACAGAACTGCAGATGCTGCTTTACACCAACCCTTCCACCGACCAACGTCTCCCCCTTTTGCTAGTTTGTGTCACCCACACAAGGCACAACGGCCCTTTATTCTCACGTACATTAAGGTGCGGAGAAATTCTGTCCGTATACTGTTCCGTTCAGTGGTGCGTCCGCAGAAGGGTCTGGACCCCGAAACGTCGCCCATTCCTTCTCTCCAGAGGTGCTGCCTGTCCCGCTGAGTTACGCCAGTGTTTCGTGTCCATGATAGGTGAAGGTGGACACAAAGTGCTGGAGTAACTCAGCGGGGACAGGCAGCATCTTTAGGCAGAAGCAATGGGTGATATTTCGGGTCGGAGCCCTTCTGAGGACTGATCGGTCATCAGGCCATTCGGGCCCATCAAGTCTACTCCGCCATTCAATCGTGGCTGGTCTATCTTTCCCTCTCAACCCCCATTCTCCTGCCTTCTCCCCGTAACCCCTGACACCCGCACTAATCAAGAATCTGTCAATCTACACTTAAAACATATCCACTGACTTGGCCTCCACAGCCGTCTGTGGCAAAGAATTCCACAGATTCACCGCCCTCTGGCGAAAGAAATTCCACCTCATCTCCTTCCTAAAGAAGGTTCACCA
>CAUPSL010000638.1:27500-32561 GCA_963514005.1 Raja brachyura | reverse complement strand
CCTTCGGACCTTCACCACCACCCCCCCTCCTTCTCACGGCCGATCATCGGTTCACGAGTTGGACGGGGCGCCGGACTTTGCGCGCGGCCCCCGGGGCCAAAACTCCTCAGCTGGCCCGCCAGCTGGGCTTTGTGTGTAGTCGAGCACCCGGGGCCAACTAATCATCCACCCAGACACGGCCCAGTCGGTCAACGAACTGCCGTCGGGGAATTTATCCCCGTATTTTGAACTTTTTGTCCCGTATTTGGGAGCGAGAAAGTTGGCTGCCCTCGTGTGTAAGTGCTATCCTTATAGAGGTGTGTCAGGAACAGATAGGGAACAGTGTGTGTGTGTGTGAAGGAACTGCAGATGCTGGTTTCAACCGAAGGTAGACACAAAACGCTGGAGTAACTCAGCGGGACGGGCAGCATCTCTGGAGAGAAGGAATGGGCGACGTCATGTCTGACTGTCTCCGACTACCACCCACTCCCGTGACATCAGTCTGAAGAAGGGTCTCGACCCGAAACGTCACACGTTCCTTCGAGTCTACTCTGCCATTCGATCATTTCCCCTCAACCCTGCCTTCTCCCTATAACCTTTGACACCCATACTAACCAAAAACCTATCAATCTGCTTTAAAAATATCCATTGACTTGGCTTCCACCGCCGTCTGTGGCAAAGAATTCCACAACTTCACCACCCTCTAGCTAAAGAAATTCCTCCCCATCTCTTTTCTAAAGATACATCCTTTAATTCTGAGGCCGTGCCCCCTGGTCCTAGACTCTCCCACTAGTGGAAACATCCTCTCCACAGACACTCTGTCCAGGCCTTTCGCATGTACACAGACACACACATACATACACGCACACAGACACAAACACACACGCTATCAAATTCACAGACATACATGTACACACAATCACATGTACACCTATACGTACACTCATACACACAAACGCACACAGGCACACACACACATGTTCAGACACACGCTCACGTTACGGCACACACATGTTCACACGTCACTCATGTGCATATAAACATGTACACACACACACACACACATACAGTCACTGACACATACACACATGTACACTGACGCACCCACGTACATACACAGTCACATATAGACACACGTACACACACACTCACACCTACATATGGACATGTACACACACACTCGCACACATACACACACACAGTCACTATCATGTATGGACATGTACACACTCACAGACACACACACACTTACACACACACTTACACACACTCACACACACTCACACACACTCACACACACACACACTCACTCACTCACACTCTCACTCACACACATACAAACACACACATGTACACACACACGCACACACGCACACACACACACACACACACACACACACACACACACACACACACACACACACACACACACACACACACACTCATTCGCAGACACACAGTCAGTCTCAGATCAGTCTGAAGAAGGGTCTGGACCCGAAACGTCACCCATTCCTTCTCTCCAGAGATGCTGCGTGTCCCGCTGAGTTACTCCGGCGTTTTGTGTCTGCCTTCGGTTTAATCCAGCATCTGCAGTTCCTTCACACACAAGAGATGCAAACATACTGTTCTGTAAACTCCACTCCGATACAATACAGTACGATAGAACTTTATTGATCCCAGGAGGGAAATTGAAATCTGCCAACAGTCATAAAAACACAAGATACGTGAAACATGAAATTAAAGTGACGAGCGGAAAGGATTGAGGGATGTGCAAAGATTGGGGAGGGGTGGGGAGTCAGTCTCAGTCTACCCCACGACAGAAGGGGGAGGGGTTGTCCAGTTTGATAGCCACAGGGAAGAAGGGTCTCCTTGGTGGAACCTGTCTGTTGCTGAAGGGGCTCCTCAGGTTGACCAGTGCTTCACGGAGGGGGTGAGGTGTGTTGTCCGGGATGCTCCGCAGTTTGAGGAGCATCCTCCCCCTTCCGAGACCTACCTCCCGTGAATCCAACTCCAACAGCGGTGCTGGCTCGAAGGGCCGAATGGCCTCCTCCTGCACCTATTTTCTATGTTTCTAACAATGAATAACGACAAAAAGTTCAGTATATATATAGCAAAGCAGACATCTAAATGGACAATGTTCGAGAAGAGTAAAAATTAAAGGGACTGTCCCCACTTTCACGACCAAATTCACGACCTCTGCCTAGTTTGCCCTTGACTCATGGTTGTAGGAGGTCGTAGGTAGGTTGTCGGTAGGTTGTGATGCTAGTCGTAGGTACGCGTGGCATCAAGTAGGTCGGGGTGTTTTTTCAAGCCTGATGAAAAATATCCATGAGTAAAAAAGGTCGTGAATTAGGTCCAAGTCGATGAGGTTCAGAGCTTATTTAGACATTGTAGTGTTTAATAGAGCTTCGCCCCTTCGAGCCAGCACCGCCATTCAATGTGATCACGGCTGATCATCCAGAATCAGTAACCCGTTCCTGCCTTCTCCCCATATCCCTTGATTCCCAAACTTACAAAATTCTTAAGGGGTTGGACAGGCTAGATGCAGGAAGATTGTTCCAGATGTTGGGGAGGTCCAGAACAAGGGGTCACAGTTTAAGGATAAGGGGGAAGTCTTTTTGGACCGAGATGAGAAAAACATTTTTCACACAGAGAGTGGTGAATCTGTGGAATTCTCTGCCACAGAGGGTAGTTGAGGCCAGTTCATAGGCTATATTTAAAAGGGAGTTAGATGTGGCCCTTGTGGCTAAAGGGGTATGGAGAGAAGGCAGGTACAGGATACTGAGTTGGATGATCAGCCATGATGATATTGAATGGCGGTGCAGGCTCGAAGGGCCGAATGGCCTACTCCTGCACCTATTTTCTATGTTTCTATGATTCCGTTAACCCCAAGAGCTAAATCTAACTCTCTCTTGAAAACATCCAGTGAACTGGCCTCCACTGCCTTCTGTGGATGAGAATTCCACAGATTCACAACTCTCTGGGTGAAAACGTTTTTCCTCATCTCAGTCCTAAATGGCCGACCCCTTATTCTTAAACTGTGTGTGACCCCTGGTTCTGGACTCCCCCCGACATGGGGAACATTGTGAGTGAGAGGGGCGACATGACGCTCGACTGGGCTAGTGTGGAGGATGGTGTACAATTTTGGTCACCTAATTATAGGAAGGATGTCAACAAAATAGAGAGAGTACAGAGGAGATTTACTAGAATGTTGCCTGGGTTCCAGCAACTAAGTTACAGAGAAAGGTTGAACAAGTTAGGCCTTTATTCTTTGGAGTGCAGAAGGTCGGCAGGGACATGTTGGGCCGAAGGGAGAGTTAGATTTGGCTCTTAGGGCTAACGGAATCAGGGGATATGGGGAGAAGGCAGGAACGGGGTACTGATTGTGGATGATCAGCCGTGATCATATTGAATGGCGGTGCTGGCTCGAGGGGCTGAATGGCACCTATGTTTCTATGTTTCTACTCTTCCCCCCTGTCTCTGTTGCAGATCATCGCATTCGATGAGTTGGGAACTGATTTCAAGAACCCCATCGATCAGTGCAACCCTCTCCGAGCCGTGAGTACCCCCTCTCTCTCTCTCTTCTCTCTCTGGCTCTCTCTCCCACATTCTGAGTTTGAGTTGCATTTATTGTCCCGTGTACCGAGGTACAGTGAAAAGCCTTTGTGTTGCCACGTGCTAACCAGCCAGCGGAAAGACAATACATGATTATGATCTACTGCGCACAGATACATGGTCAAAGAGAATGGAGTTTTAGTGCAAGGTAAACTCTGATCAAAGATAGTCCGGGGGGTCTCCAATTAAATCGACGGTAGATGGGGTATAGTTGCTGTCGTCCAGTGGACCCAGCTACGATCCCGACTATGGGTGCTGTCTGTACGGAGTTTGTACGTTCTCCCCGTAACCCGCGTGGGTTTTCTCCGGGTGCTCCGGTTTCACCCCACACTCCAAAGAGGCGCAGGTTTGCAGGTTAATTGGCGGGGTGTGTGTGTAAATTGTCCCCAGTGTGTGTGTGTGTGTGTGGGATGGTGTTAGTGTGCGGGGATTGCTGGTCGGCACGGACTCGGTAGGCCGATGGGCCCGTTTCCACGCCTTATCTCGAAAACTTAAAAAACTGGAACTCAGCACCGCTCTCTAGTTGTTGGTAGGATGGTTCAGTTGCCTGATAACAGCCGGGAAGAAACTGTCCCCGAATCTGGAGGGGTGCGTTTGTTTTCACACTTCTGTACCTCTTGCCTGGAGAGGGGAGAATTGGGAGTCAAAGTCACAGGCCAGGGTGGAAACAGGCCCTTCGGCCTAACTTGCCCACACTGAACAACATTCCCCATCTACACTAGACCCACCTGCCCACGTTTGGCCCATGAGGGATGTTTCCACTAGTGGGAGAGTCTAGGACCAGAGGGCACAGCCTCAGAATTAAAGGACGTTCCTTTAGGAAGGAGATGAGGAGGAATTTCTTTAGTCAGAGGGTGGTGAATCTGTGGAATTCTTTCCCACAGTCGGCTGTGGAGGCCACAAGTCAGTGGATTTTTTTAAGGCAGAGATAGATAGATTCTTGATTAGTGCGTGTGTCAGGGGTTATGGGGAGAAGGCAGGAGGGACAGATATATCAGCCAGTATTGAATGGTGGAGTCGACTTGATGGGCCGAATGGCCTAATTATACTCACATGACCTTATGACATGACTTTATGAAAACCCCATCTCCTAACACGGGCTCTGTGGATCAAGGCTCTTCAAGGCTAGCCCCAACCTGATGGGCCAAATAGCCTTCTCATGACCTTGGAAGTGTCTCCCTCCCTTCCTCGTCCCTCTCCTCCTAAATCATTGGTTTTGTCCATTGAGTCCTCGCCAAAAAAAGTCTGAAGAAGGGTCCCAGCCCGAAACGTCGCCATCCATGTTCTCCAGAGATGCTGCCTGACCCGCTGAGTTACTCCAGCACTCTGTGTCGTTTTATTTTTGACCAGTTCAGAGAGAGTGGACAAGGCATGTGTGGGAAGGAACTGCAGACGCTGGTTTACACCGAAGGCAGACACAAAGTGCTGGAGTAACTCAGCGGGTCAGGCAGCATCTGTGGATGAAAA
>CAUPSL010000638.1:20000-22500 GCA_963514005.1 Raja brachyura | reverse complement strand
AGCTTTTCACTGTTTCTCGGTACACGAGACAATAAACAAAAACAGCCTAGCTAACTAACTAACTAACACACTAACCAACTATTTAACCAACCTACCAACCAACCACCTACCTAATACCTAACTACCCAACTACCCAACCAACCATCTACCTGCATACCAGACTGACATGCTGACTATCTCGCTAACAAACAAATGAACTAACTGACTAACCGACTAACCAACTAACTAACCAACTAACTAACCAACTAACTAACTAACTAACTAACTAACTAACTAACTAACTAACTAACCAACTAACTAACTAACTAACTAACTAACCAACCAACCAACTAACTAACTAACTAACTAACTAACTAACTAACTAACCAACCGACTAACTGACTAACCGACTAACTAACAAACTAACAAACTAATGTACTAACTAACTAACTAACTAACTGACTGACTGACTGACTGACTCACTGACTGACTGACTGACTGAATGACTGACTAACTGACTAACTACCTGACTAACTAACTAACTAACTAACTAACTAACTAACTAACTAACTAACTAACTAACTAACTAACTAACTAACTAACTAACTAACTAACTAACTAACTAACTAACTAACTAACTAACCGACTGACTAACTAACTAACTAACTAACTAACAAACAAACTAACAAACTAATTAACTAACTGACTAACTGACTAACTACCTGACTAACTAACTAACTAAACAACTACCTAATTGACGAATTAACCAACAAACCAACTACATGACTAATCGACCAACCACCCAGCCAGCCACCTACCTGACTAACTAACAACTAACTAACTAACTAACTAACTAACTAACTAACTAACTAACTAACTAACTAACTAACTAACTAACTAACTAACTAACTAACTAACTAACTAACTAACCAACCAACCAACTAACCAACCAACTACCTAACTAATCAAACAACAATCAAACTACCTTACCCAACCTACCAACGAACTAACTAATGAACTAACAAACTAACGAACTAACCAACCAATCAACCAACCACCTAACTGACTGACAGACCAACCAGCAACCATCCCAGGGATGGGGCATGGAGGGGGCGATGATTGGGAGGGGGCTTGCGTCAGTGTGGCCGTGTGTGGGTGGCTGTCCTGGGCCGACCCCCTTCTCCCACACTGTGTGTGAAGGAACTGCAGGTGCTGGGTTAAACCGAAGATAGACACCAAGAGCCGGAGTAACTCAGCGCGACGGGCAACTGGTCCTCACCCTCAACAAGTTCTCCATTGACTCCTCCCACCTCCTCCAAGTCCCAGACGTAGCTGTGGGCATTGGCGTGGGTCCCAGCTCTGCCCGCCTCTTTGTAGGGTACGTCGGATAATCCCTGTTCCAGGCGGACGCTGGCCCTGTCCCCGATCTCCGCTACAATGACCACTGCATTGGTGCTACCTCCTGCACCCACGCACAACTCACTGACTTCATCAACCTCACCACTAATCTCCATCCTGCACTCACATTTATTGGACCATCTCCGACACCTCCCTCCCTTTCTTGATCTCACAGTCTCCATCACAGGAGTTAGACTATTGACTGACGTCTGTTACAAACCCACTGACTCCCGCAACTATCTCGACCACACTTCTCCCCACCCTGCTCCCTGCAAAGACTCTACTCCCCTACTCCCAATTCCTCCGTCTACGCCGCATCTGTGCCCAAGATGAGGTGTTCCGTACTAGATCATCCGAGATGTCTCATTCTTTAGAGGACGGGGGTTCCCCTCTCCCATCATAGATGAGGCCCTCACTCGTGTCTCCTCGATACCCCGCAGCTCTGCCCTTGCCCCCTCTCCCCCTAGTCCCAACTGAGACAGAGTCCCCCTGGTCCCTACCTTTCACCCCATCAGCCGTCGCATACAGCACATAATCCTCCGACATTTCAGCCACCTCCAACGGGATCCCACCACTAGCCACATCTTCCCATCTCCACGCCTTTCCGCCTTCCATAGAGACCGTTCCCTCCGCAACTCCCTGGTTAACTCCTCCCTTCCCACCCAAACCACCCCCTACCCCCTGCAAACGCAGGAGATGCAACACCTGTCCCTATACCTCCTCCCTCGACTCTGTCCAGGGACCCCGACAGTCCTTTCAGGTGAGGCAGAGGTTCACTTGCATCACCTCCAACCACATCTACTGTATCCGTTGTTCAAGATGTGGACCCTTATACATCGGCGAGACCAAACGTAGACTGGGCGATGGTTTCGCTGAACACCTTCGCTCAGCCCGCCTGGACCAACCTGATCTCCCGGTTGCCAAACACTTTAATTCCCCTTCCCATTCCCACACTGACCTTTCTGTCCTGGGTCTCCTCCATTGTCAGAGTGCGGCCCAGCACAAATTGGAGGAACAGCACCTCATATTCCACTTGGGCAGCTCACGCCCCCCAGCGGTGTGAACATTGACTTCTCCAACTTCAGGTAGTCCCGGCATTCCCTCTCTCTCCATCCCTCCCCCA
>CAUPSL010000638.1:0-15000 GCA_963514005.1 Raja brachyura | reverse complement strand
TTTCTTTAGAGGGTGGTGAATCTGTGGGATTCTTTGCCACAGACAGCTGTGGAGGCCAAGTCAGTGGATATTTTTAAGGCAAAGATAGATAGATTCTTGATTAGTGCGGGTGTCAGGGGTTATGGGGAGAAGGCAGGAGAATGGGGTTAGGAGGGAGAGATAGATCAGCCTTGATTGAATGGCGGAGTAGACTTGATGGGCCGAATGGCCTAATTCTACTCCTATTCCTTATGAGCGGATGACCTTATAGCTTCATCATGGTTGTACAGAGCCCTAGTGAGACCACACCTGGAGTATTGTGTGCAGTTTTGGTCCCCTAATTTGAGGAAGGACATTCTTGCTATTGAGGGAGCCCAGCGTAGGTTCACCAGGTTAATTCCCGGGATGGCGGGACTGTCATATGCTGAGAGAATGGAGTGGCTGGGCTTGTACACTCTGGAGTTTAGAAGGATGAGAGGGGATCTCATTGAAACGTATAAGATTGTTAAGGGTTTTGACATGCTAGAGGCAGGAAACATGTTCCCGATGTTGGGGGAGTCCAGAACCAGGGGCCACACAGTTTAAGAATAAGGGGTCGGCCATTTAGAATGGAGGCGAGGAAACACTTTTTCTGACAGAGAGTTGTGAGTCTGTGGAATTCTCTGCCTCAGAGGGCGGTGGAGGCCAGTTCTCTGGATGCTTTCAAGAGAGAGCTAGATAGGGCTCTTAAAAATAGCGGAGTCAGGGGATATGGGGAGAAGGCAGGAACGGGGTACTGATTGGGGATGATCAGCCATGATCACATTGAATGGCGGTGCTGGCTCGAAGGGCCGAATGGCCTATTCCTGCATCTATTGTCTACTGTCTATTGTCTATATAAGTTCCCTGCATCCTCTCTAAAGGGGCCAGAGTTTGCCAGAGTTCCTGAGCGGCACGGTGGCGCAGCGGGTAGAGCTGCTGCCTCACAGCGCCAGAGGCCCGCGTATGATCCTTGACTGCGGGTGCTGCCTGTACGGAGTTTGCACGTTCTCCCCGTGACCTGCGCGGGTTTTCTCCGAGATCTTCGGTTTCCTCCCACACTCCAAAGACGTGCAGGTTTGTAGGTTAATTGGCTTGGTGTAAGTCTAAATTGTCCCCAGTGTTTAGGGTAGTGTTAGCGTGTGGGGATCGCTGGTCGGCACGGACCCGGGGGGCCGAAGGGCCTGTTATAGAGTCATAGAGTGATACAGCGTGGAAACAGGCCCTTCAGCCCAACTTGCCCACACAGGCCAACATGTCCCAGCTACACTAGTCCCACCTGCCCACATTCGGTCCATATCCCTCCAAAATTCTTTCCACGCTGTATCCCTGAACTGAACTAAACACACTGGTCCCGAAACGTCACCCATTCCTTCTCTCCAGAGATGCCGCCTGTCCCGCTGAGTTACTCCAGCGTTCTGTGTCTATAAACATCTGGACAGGTACATGGATAGGACAGGTTTGATGGGATATGGGCCTAACGCGGGCAGGTGGGATTTAGTGTAGATGGGACATGTTGGCCGGCATGGGGAGGTTGGGCCGAAGGGCCCGTTTCAATGCTGTTTGACTTTAGGTGGGACTAGTCTTGGCCGGTGTGGGCAGGTTGGGCCGAAGGGCCAGTTTCCACTCTGTAACAAAGGGCCTGTTTCCTTCATCATCGTTACCTTTCGGCAGATCTTATAATTCATTTGTTCCACATCACCATCTATATACCTCGTTTCCCTCTCATAGAAACATAGAAACATAGAAACATAGACAACAGGTGCAGGATTAGGCCATTCGGCCCTTCGAGCCTGCACCGCCATTCAATATGATCATGGCTGATCATCCAACTCAGTATCCCGTACCTGCCTTCTCTCCATACCCTCTGATCCCTTTAGCCACAAGGGCCACATCTAACTCCCTCTTAAATATAGCCAATGAACTGGCCTCAACTACCCTCTGTGGCAGAGAGTTCCAGAGACTCACCACTCTCTGTGTGAAAAAAGTCCTTCTCATCTCGGTCCTAAAGGATTTCCCCCTTATCCTTAAGCTGTGACCCCTCTCAGTCTGAAGAAGGGTCTCGACCCGAAACGTCACCCGTTCCTTCTCTGCAGAGATGCTGCCCGTCCCGCTGAGTTACTCCAGCATTTTGTGTCTATCTTCGGTTTAAACCAACGCCTGCAGTTCCTTCCTGCATGAGGCTCGGGGGGGGATACAGACCAAACGTGGGCAGGTGGGATTTAGCGTAGACGGGACACGTTGGCCGGCATGGGCAAGTTGGGCCGAAGGGCCTGTTTCTACGCTGTGTGACTCTATCCCGCACGGAGCCAGTAATGCTAAGATCACCAAGGCTACTTGGAAAAGGACAAAGACTGCGGAGCTCGGAGAAGCAGAGGGGTCCGGTGCTCTGGGAAAAGTCTCGCAGGGTTGCCGAAACAACAAATAATTAGGAGAGTAAGTGATATTAATTATGTAGGGAACTGATTGCAATGAGAGGGAGGTCTTTGCAGGAGTTATTTTGGGCTCGGTGAAGAACACATCCGAAGAAACCGCCTCCATACTTCAGGAAGGATGTTCTGGAAATAGATCGGTTGCACTTCGGAGACGATTCCGCATTGTTTCACTGTAGTGTAACCTCTTGCACTCCAGAGGAAACGGTCCAATCTGCCCCGACCTCTCCTGATAACTAATAGCCTGTAACCCAGGCAGCGTTCTGGTGAACCTCCTCTGTACCTTCACCAAAGCCCCGCATCCTGTAATGGAGGCGACCAGAACTGCACACAATACTCCACATGTGGCCTCACCAACGTCCCACACACACACATGCCTTCCTCACTCTCTCACACACACTCACACTCTCACACACACACACTCACACACACACTCATACGCACACTCACACATACACACTCACACACACACTCACACACACTCTCACACACACACACACACACACTCACACACGCACACTCACACATGCACACACACACACTCACACACACACTCACACACACTCACACGCACACACGCACTCACACACACAGACACACACACTCACACACGCACACACACACACACACACACACTCACACACACACACACAGACACACACACTCACACACACACACGCACACACAGACACACACACACACACTCACACACGCACACACACACACAGACACACACACTCACACACACACACACATATGCACACACACACTCACTCACACTCACACACACACACACACACGTACACACACACACACATATGCACACACTCACAAACACGCACACACACTCACACACGCGCGCGCACACACACACTCACACATGCACACACTCACACATGCACACACACACTCTCACAAACTCGCACTCACACACTCACACGCGCGCACTCACACACATGCAAACACACGCACGCTCTCTCACATACATGCACTCCCACAAACACGCACACTCACACACGCACGTGCACACACACACGCACACTCTCACACTCTCACATACACACACACACACACACACACACTCGCGCGCACACACACACACACACTCACACTCGCATACACACACACACCCTCATTCACTTAGAGTCATAGAGTCTTACAATGTGGAAACAGGCCCTTCGGCCCAACTTTCCCACACCGGCCAACAAGTCCCATCTACACCAGTCCCACCTGCCCGCATTTGGCCCATATCCCTCCAAAACTGTCCTATCCATGTGCCTGTCTAAGTGTTTCTCACTAATCCAGGCAGCGTTCTGTTAAACCTTCTCCACATCCTCTCCAAAGCCTCCTCACCCTTCCTATAGTCTGAAGAAGGATAATGTTTGCACGTTGGCCTTGATCAGTTAGAGTATTGAGTATAGAAGTTGGGAGGTCACGTTGCAGTTGTATAAGACGTTGGTGGGACCAAAATTAGAGTATTGTGTTCAGTTCTGGGCACCGTGTTATAGGAAAGATGTTGTCAAGCTGGAAAGGGCGCAGAGAAGATTTACGAGGATGTTGCCGAGACTCGAGGGTGTGAGCTACAGGGAGAGGTTGAGCAGGCTGGGTCTCTATTCCTTGGAGCGCAGGAGGATGAGGGGGGATCTTATAGAGGTGTACAAAATCATGAGAGGAATAGATCGGGTAGACGCACAGAGTCTCTTGCCCAGAGTAGGGGAATCGAGGACCAGAGGACACAGGTTCAAGGTGAAGGAGGGGAGATGTAATTGGAATCTGAGGGGTAACTTTTTCACACGGAGGGTGGTGGGTGTATGGAACGAGCTGCCGGAGGAGGTAGTTGAGGTTGCGACTATCGCAATGTTTAAGAAACATTTAGACAGGTACATGGATAGGACAGGATTAGAGGGATATGGGCCAAACGCGGGCAGGTGGGACTAGTGTAGCTGGGGCATGTTGGCCGGTATGGGCAAGATGGGCCGAAGGGCCTGTTTCCATGCTGTATCTCTCTCTGGCCTGTTTCCTTTATCTTTGTTACTTCTTGGCATATCTTGTAATTAATTTGTTCTACATCTCTCTGGATCACCATCTATATCTATATTTAGGGGTAACATGATGAAAGGGATAGGCAGAGTTGACGAGGATAAGCTTTTCCCATTGAGGGTAGGGAAGATTCAAACAAGAGGGCATGACATGAGAATTAAGGGACAGAAGTTTAGGGGTAACATGAGGGGGAACTTCTTTACTCAGAGAGTGGTGGCTGTGTGGAATGATCTTCCAGCAGAAGTGGTGGAGGCAGGATCGATTGTAACATTTAAAAGTAAAGTGGATAGGTATATGGACGGGAAGGGAATGGAGGGGTATGGTCTGAGTGCAGGTAGATGGGACTAGGGGAAAATAAATGGTCGGCACGGACTGGAAGGGCCGAGAAGGCCTGTTTCCGTGCTGTAATGGTTATATGGTTATATCTCTCCTTTCCCTCTTCCCCCGACTCTCAGTCTGAAGAAGGGTCTCGACCCGAAACGTCGCCCGTTCCTTCAATCCAGAGACGCTGCCCGTCCCGCTGAGTTACTCCAGCATTTTGCACCTGTCCTCGGCACTGATCGATGGTTCAGGATGTCACAGAGCTTATGAGCCACGTTAGTGATTGCGGGGAAATGGATGGGGGATTAATTGACTTCTACTATCCTCCAGGGATTGCGGACAGTTTGGGCTGTCAGTTTTATGACCTGTCTCATTAATAACAGACCAAACGTGTGGGAAGGAACTGGTTTAATCCGAAGATAGACACCAAAAGCTGGAGTGACTCAGCGCGACAGGCAGCATCTCTGGGGGGAAACATAGAAACATAGACAATAGGTGCAGGAGTAGAGGCCATTCGGCCCTTCTAGCCAGCACCGCCATTCAATATGATCATGGCTGATCATCCAACTCAGTATCCCGTACCTGCCTTCTCTCCATACCCCCTGACCCCCTTAGCCACAAGGGCCACATCTAACTCCATCTTAAATATAGCCAATGAACTGGCCTCAACTACCCTCTGTGGCAGAGAGTTCCACGGATTCACTACTCTCTGGGCGAAAAATGTTTTTCTCATCTCGGTCCTAAAAGACTTCCCCCTTATCCTTAAAGGGACGGGTTACATTTCCTGTCATCACTGTTACTTTTTTGCATATCTTTCATTCATTGTTCTTTATCTGTGTGTGCGTGTGAGTGTATGAGAGAGTGTGTGTATGTGTGTGTGAGATTGTGTGTGTGTGTGTGTGTGTGTGTGTGTGAGTGAGATTGTGTGTGTGTGTGTGTGTGTGTGTGTGTGTGTGTGTGTGTGTGTGTGTGTGTGTGTGTGAGTGAGATTGTGTGTGTGTGTGTGTGTGTGTGTGTGTGTGTGTGTGTGTGTGTGTGTGAGTGAGATTGTGTGTGTGTGTGTGTGTGTGTGTGTGTGTGAGTGAGAGAATGTGTGTATGTGTGTGAGATTGTGTGTGTGTGTGTGTGTGTGTGTGTGTATGTGTGTGTGAGATTGTGTGTGTGTGTGTGTGTGTGTGTGTGTGAGTGAGATTGTGTGTGTGTGTGTGTGTGTGTGTGTGTGTGTGTGTGTGTGTGTGTGTGTGTGTGTGTGTGAGTGAGATTGTGTGTGTGTGTGTGTGTGTGTGTGTGTGTGTGTGTGTGTGAGTGAGAGAATGTGTGTATGTGTGTGAGATTGTGTGTGTGTGTGTGTGTGTGTGTGTGTATGTGTGTGTGAGATTGTGTGTGTGTGTGAGTGAGATTGTGTGTGTGTGTGTGTGTGTGTGTGTGTGTGTGTGTGTGTGTGTGTGAGTGAGAGAATGTGTGTATGTGTGTGAGATTGTGTGTGTGTGTGTGTGTGTGTATGTGTGTGTGAGATTGTGTGTGTGTGTGTGTGAGTGAGATTGTGTGTGTGTGAGAGTGTGTGTATGTGTGTGAGAGAGATTGTGTGTGTGTGAGTGAGATTGTGTGTGTGTGTGTGTGAGTGAGATTGTGTGTGTGTGAGTGAGAGAGTGTGTGTATGTGTGTGAGAGAGATTATGTGTGTGTGTGTGTGAGATTGTGTGTGTGAAGGAGAATGTATGTATGTGTGTGAGAGAGTGTGTGTATGTGTGTGAGTGAGATTGTGTGTGTGTGAGTGAGATTGTGTGTGTGTGTGTGAGTGAGATTGTGTGTGTATGTGTGTGAGTGAGATTGTGTGTGTATGTGTGTGAGTGAGATTGTGTGTGTGTGTGTGAGTGAGATTGTGTGTGTATGTGTGTGAGTGAGATTGTGTGTGTATGTGTGTGAGGGAGATTGTGTGTGTGTGTGAGTGAGATTGTGTGTGTGTGTGTGAGTGAGATTGTGTGTGTGTGTGTGTGTGTGTGAGAGATTGTGTGTGTGTGTGTGTGAGTGAGATTGTGTGTGTGTGTGTGAGTGTCTGAGAGAGTGTGTGTATGTGTGTGAGTTAGATTGTGTGTGTGTGTGTGTGTGTGAGATTGTGGGTGTGTGTGTGTGTGTGTGTGTGAGATTGTGTGTGTGTGTGAGTGAGATTGTGTGTGTGTGAGATTGTGTGTGTGTGAGATTGTGCATGTGTGAGTGAGATTGTGAGTGTGTGTGTGTATGTGTGTGTGTGCGTGTGAGTGAGATTGTGTGTGTGTGTGTGAGTGAGATTGTGTGTGTATGTGTGTGAGTGAGATTGTGTGTGTATGTGTGTGAGTGAGATTGTGTGTGTGTGTGTGAGTGAGATTGTGTGTGTGTGTGTCAGTGAGATTGTGTGTGTATGTGTGTGAGTGAGATTGTGTGTGTATGTGTGTGAGTGAGATTGTGTGTGTGTGTGAGTGAGATTGTGTGTGTGTGTGAGAGTGAGATTGTGTGTGTGTGTGTGTGTGTGTGTGAGATTGTGTGTGTGTGTGAGTGAGATTGTGTGTGTGTGTGTGTGAGTTTCTGAGAGAGTGTGTGTATGTGTGTGAGTTAGATTGTGTGTGTGTGTGTGTGTGTGAGATTGTGGGTGTGTGTGTGTGAGATTGTGTGTGTGTGTGAGTGAGATTGTGTGTGTGTGAGATTGTGTGTGTGTGAGATTGTGCATGTGTGAGTGAGATTGTGAGTGTGTGTGTGTATGTGTGTGTGTGCGTGTGAGTGAGATTGTGTGTGTGTGTGTGTGAGATTGTGTGTATGTGTGTGAGATAGTGTGTGTGAGTGAGATTGTGTGTGTGTGTGTGAGATTGTGTGTGTGTGTATGAGATAGTGTGTGTGAAGGAGAATGTATGTATGTGTGTGAGAGAGTGTGTGTATGTGTGTGAGTGAGATTGTGTGTGTGTGTGTGTGTGAGTGAGATTGTGTGTGTGAAGGAGAATGTATGTATGTGTGTGAGAGAGTGTGTGTATGTGTGTGAGTGAGATTGTGTGTGTGTGTGTGTGTGTGAGTGAGATTGTGTGTGTGAAGGAGAATGTATGTATGTGTGTGAGAGAGTGTGTGTATGTGTGTGAGAGAGATTGTGTGTGTGTGAGTGAGATTGTGTGTGTGTGAGTGTGTGTGTGTGAGTGAGATTGTGTGTGTGTGTGATTGTGAGTGTGTGTGTGAGTGAGATTGTATGAGTGAAGGAGAATGTATGTATGTGTGTGAGAGAGGGTTGTGTGTGTGTGTGAGTGAGATTGTGTGTGTGTGAGTGTGTGTGTGTGAGTGAGATTGTGTGTGTGTGTCATTGTGAGTGTGTGTGTGAGTGAGATTGTGTGAGTGAAGGAGAATGTATGTATGTGTGTGAGAGAGGGTTGTGTGTGTGTGTGAGTGAGATTGTATGTGTGTGTGTGAGTGTGAGTGTGTGTATGTGCGTGAATGAGATTGTGTGTGTGTGTGTGAGTGAAATTGTGCGTGTGTGAGTGCGTGAGTGAGTGTGTTGTTGTGTGCAAGTGAGATTGTGTGTGTGTGTGTGTGAGTGAGTGTGTGAGTGAGATTGTGTGTGTGTGTGTGTATGTGAGTGTGAGTGAGATTGTGTGTGTGTGTGTGAGTGTGTGTGAATGTGTGTATGTGTGTGAGTGTGTCCGAGTGAGAGTGTGTGTGTGTGTGTCTGAGTGTGTTTGCATCTGTGTGAATGTATGTGTGAGTGTGAGCGAGAGCGTGTGTGTGAATGTTTGTGTGTGTGTGAGTGAGCGTGATTGAGAGTGTATGAGAGTGAGTGTGTGAGTGTGTGCGTGTGTGGAGTTTGTACGTTCTCTCTGTGACCTGCGTGGGTTTTCTCCGGGCGCTCCGGTTTCCTCCCACATCCCAAAGACGTGCGGGTTTGTAGATTGCCCCCTGGTGTGCAGGGAGTGGATGAGACAGTGGGATAACGGAAGCATGGGAGGGGAGGGAGCGATCGGCGTGAGACTGGTCCTTGATGATGCTGCCGGCCTTGCCGAGGCAGCGTGAGGTGTAGATGGAGTCGATGGAAGGGAGGCTGCAGGAGGATTGGATTGGATGGAGCAGTGTGGAACTCACGTAGTATTTTGGAAGTAGAAATAAATGCTCAGGCTATTTTCTAAATTGGGAGAGAATCCAGGAATCGGAGGTGCAGGATTCCCAAAAAGTCAAACTGCGTCAAATCGGTAGTAAAGAAAGCAAATGCAACACTAGGGTTACACAAAAAGCTGGAGAAACTCAGCGGGTGCAGCAGCATCTAAGGAGCGAAGGAGATAGGCGACGGTTCGGGTCGAGACCCTTCTTCAAATGAAACACTAGCATTTGTTTCAAAAGGTCTTGTATGCAAAAACAGGGGTGTAACGCTGAGGGTCTGGTCAGGTATTGTGAGCAGTTTTGGGTCCCATATCTGAGGAAGGATGGATGTAAGAAGGAACTGGTTTAAACCGAAGACAGACACAAAAAAAGCTGGAGTAACTCAGCGGGACAGGCAGCATCTGCGGAGAGAAGGAATGGGCGACGTTTCTGTCTGAAGAAGGGTCTCGACCCGAAACGTCACACGTTCCTTCTCTCCAGAGAAGCTGCCTGTCTATATTGTGTCTATCTGAGGAAGGATGTGCCGGCTCTGGAGAGGGTCCAGAGGAGGTTTACAAGAACGATCCCAGGAATGAGTGGGTTAACGTATGATGAGCGTTCGACGGCACTGGGCCTGTACTCGCTGGAGTTTAGAAGGTTGAGGGGGGACCTCATTGAAACTTACCGAATAGTGAAAGGCCTGGATGGAGTGGATGTGGAGAGGATGTTTCCACTAGTGGGAGAGTCTAGGACCAGAGGGCACAGCCTCAGAATTAAAGGGCGCTGTTTTAGGAAGGAGATGAGGAGGAATTTCTTTAGTCAGAGGGTGGTGAATCTGTGGAATTCTTGGCCACAGACGGCTGTGGAGGCCACAAGTCAGTGGATATTTTTTCAGGCAGAGGTAGATAGATTATTGATTATAGGCAATAGACAATAGGTGAAGGAGGAGGCCATTTGGCCCTTCGAGCCAGCACCGCCATTCAATGTGATCATGGCTGATTAGTGCGGGTGTCAGGGGTTAGGGGGAGAAGGCAGGAGAATGGGGTTAGGAGGGAGAGATAGATCAGCCGTGATTGAATGGCGGGGTAGACTCGATGGGCCGAATGGCCTGATTCTGCTACTATCACTTATGACCTTATGAGGTTAGGACGCGATGTGTTGACTCTGTGCTGATACTGTTCTGGCCTCTTGGACTTCCTGTTTCAGCTGGTGCTTCCGGAATATTCCATCCACGGGCTGTTCTGCGTCATGTTCACGTGCGCGGGGGAGTGGGTCACGCTGGGTCTGAACGTGCCGCTGCTCTTCTACCATCTATGGAGGTGAGTCCGTGCCGTGGGACGGGCGTGGCGGGCGTGGTGGGCGCGGTGGGCGCGGCGGGCTCCTCACGGTGGCCAGGGGCCCCCCTCGCTCCATCCCGGGACCACCAGCACTTGCCCGTACGGAGTTTGTACGTTCTCCCCTCGTGAGGTTTCAAGGGATACGGGGAGAAGGCAGGAGAATGGGGTTAGGAGGGAGAGATAGATCAGCCATGATTGAATGGAGAGTAGATTTGATGGGCCGAATGGCCTAATTCTCCTATCACTTATGACGTACCATCAGAATGGGGTTAGGATGGAGAGATAGATCAGTTTAGGTTTAGTTTTGTTTCAGTTTAGAGATACAGCGCGGAAACAGGCCCTTCGGCCCATCGAGTCCGTGCCGACCAGCGATCCCCGCACACTAACACTATCCTACACACACACACACTAGGGACAATTTTATACTTGCACCAAGCCGATGAACCCACAAACCTGAACGTCTTTGGAGTGTGGGAGGAAACCGGAGATCTCGGAGAAAACCCACGCAGGTCACGGGGAGAACGTGCAAACTCCGTACAGACAGCGCCCGTAGTCAGGATCCACCCTGTCCCGTCATACACAGAGTGAAGCTCCATCTCCACCGTCTCATCACACACACACACAAACTCACGCACGCACGCACGCACACGCACGCACACACACACGCGCACGCACACACACACACTCACACACACGCACACACACACACACTCACACACTCACACACACACACACACTCACAGACACATACACACGCACACACACACACACACACACTCACACACACGCACACACACACACACTCACACACTCACACACACACACTCACAGACACACACACACACACAGACACACACACACACTCACACACACACACACTCACACACTCACACACACACACACACACTCACACACACACACACACTCACACACACACACACAGACTCACACACACACACTCACACACACACTCACACACACTCACAGATGCACGCATACACACTCACACACACGCACACTCAGAGACACGCATACACACTCACACACACTCACAGACGCACGCATACACACACACACACACTCACTCACTCACGCACACTGACCGACACACATTCACATGCTCACACACACTCACTCGCACTCACTCACAAACACTCACACACTCACTCACTAACACTCACACACACTCACTAACGCATACACACTCACACACACATTCACTCACTCTCTCTCACTCACTAACACACACACTCACACACTCACACAAACACACTCATACTCACAGTCACACTCACACATTCACTCACTAACACTCACACACCCACTTACTAACACTCATACACACACTCACACACTCACTCACACACACACTTGCAGGGGGTGGGTGGGGGGTGTGGCCTCTCTGTCTGTAACCCTCTGTGACCCCCAGATACTTCCACCGCCCGGCTGACGGCTCGGAATTGCTGTACGACCCAGCGTCGGTCATGAGCGCCGAAATCCTGAGCTACTACCAGAAAGAATCCTGGTGCAAGCTCTCCTTCTATCTCGTCTCCTTCTTTTATTACCTGTACAGGTGAGTCTTGCGCGCAGGTGAGTCCAACAGGTAAAGAGGTGCACTGGCTCGCCGTCCGTCACAGCCGGACGCAAAAACACTGGGGGCAACTGAGCAGGAGCGGAGGGGAAGGGTCGGGAGGGAAGGGTCGGGAGGGAAGGGTCGGGAGGGAAGGGTCGGGGGGGAAGGGTCGGGGGGGAAAGGTCGGGCAGCGTTTCGGGTCGGGACCCTTCGTCAGACCGAGAGAGTCGGGGGGGGGGGGGGGAGAGGGAGACGAGAGGTGTGGGCGGTGATGTAGAGAGATAAAGAATAAATGGATGAAAGGTGTTCAAAAAAAAGTTACGGTGATAAAGGAAACGGGCCATTGTTAGCCGAGTGCTAGGTGAGAACAAGAAGCTGGTGCAACATGGGTGGCGGGGAGGGATGGAGAGAGGGGATGGCAGTGCAGGGGCTACTGCGAGGTTAGAGAAATCAATAGTCTTCCGCTGGGGTTGAAAGCTGGCCAAGCGAAATATAGAAGCATAGAAACATAGAAATTAGGTGCAGGAGTAGGCCATTCGGCCCTTTGAGCCTCCACCGCCATTCAATATGATCATGGCTGATCATCCAACTCAGTATCCCGTACCTGCCTTCTCTCCATACCCTCTGATCCCCTTAGCCACAAGGGCCACATCTAACTCCCTCTTAAATATAGCCAATGAACTGGCCTCAACTACCCTCTGTGGCAGAGAGTGCCAGAGACCCACCACTCTCTGTGTGAAAAAAGTCCTTCTCATCTCGGTCCTAAAGGATTTCCCCCTTAACCTTAAGCTGTGACCCCTTGTCCTGGACCTCCCCAACATCGGGAACAATCTTCCTGCTGTTCCTCCAATGGATAATGGTGATGTTGGGATAGGGGGTGGGGGGGGGGGGGGGGGGGTAGCTGGGCAGATAGTTGGATAAAGGCCAGAGAAGCTGTTCCTTTTCAACTATTCCTTATTCACTGGAATTTAGAAGGATGAGTGGGGATCTTATAGTAACGTATAGAATTATAAAAGGACTGGACAGGCTAGATGCAGGAAAATTGTTCCCAATGTTGGGGGAGTCCAGAACCAGGGGCCACAGTTTAAGAATGAAGGGGGAGGCCATTTAAAAACGTTTTCACCCAGAGAGTTGTGAATTTGTGGAATTCCCTGCCACAGAGGGCAGTGGAGGCCAAGTCACTGGATGGATTTAAGAGAGAGTTGGATAGAGCTCTAGGGGCTAGTGGAGTCAAGGGATATGGGGAGAAGGCAGGCACGGGTTATTGATAGGGGACGATCAGCCATGATCACAATGAATGGCGGTGCTGGCTCGAAGGGCCGAATGGCCTCCTCCTGCACTTATTTTCTAAGTTTCTATCAGAGATGCTGCCTGACCCGCTGAGTTACTCCACCACTTGAACTATTGCGTTCACTTTTGGTCACCGTGTTACAGGAAGAATATCGTTGAGCTGGAAACACAGTAAGAAGATTCACGAGGATGTTGCCAGGGACTCGAGGGTGTGAGCTACAGGGAGAGGTTGAGCAGGCTGGGTCTCTATTCCTTGGAGCGCAGGAGGATGAGGGGTGATCTTATAGAGGTGTACAGAATCATGAGAGGAATAGATCAGGTAGTCTCTTGCACAGAGTAGGGGAATCGAGGACCAGAGGACATAGGTTGAAGGTGAAGGGGAAAAGGTCTAACAGGAATCTGAGGGGCAACTTTTTCACACAAAGGGTGGCGGGTGTATGGAACGAGCTGCCGGAGGAGGTAGTTGAGGCTGGGACTATCGCAAGGGTTACAAGACATTTGGATTGGTACTTGGTTAGGAAGGGTTTGGTTTAGAGATATAACGCGAAAACATGTCCACTCGAGTCCTCGACCAGCGATCCCCGCACACTAACACTATCCTACACACACTCGGGACAAGTTACAATTACCATTTTTTACTGAAGCCAATTAACCTACAAACCCGCACGTCTTTGGAGTGTAGGAGGAAACCGGAGCACCCGGAGAAAACCCACGCGGGCCACGGGGAGAACGTACAAACTCCGTACAGACAGCACCCGCAGTCGGGGTGGAACCCAGGTCTCTGGCGCTGTGAGGCAGCGACTCTACCACTGCGCCACCGTGCCGCACTTAATATAGTTAGCGAGTTAGTTTAGTTTATTGTCACATGTACGGGGCACAGTGAAGAGAATTTGTGTGTGTGTGTGTGTGTGTGCGTGCGTGTGTGTGTGTGTGTGTGTGTGTGTGTGTGTGTTTGTGCACGTGTGTGTGTGTGTGTGTGTGTGTGTGTGTGTGTGTGTGTGTGTTTGTGCACGTGTGTGTGTGTGTGTGTGTGTGTGTGTGTGTGTGTGTGTATCTGTGTGTGTACTTGCATGTGTGTGTGTGTTTGTGCATGTGTGCGTGTGTGTGTTTGTGCATGTGTGTGTGTGCGTGTGTGTGTGTGTGTGTGTTTGTGTGCGTGTGTGTGCGTGTGTGTGTGTGCGTGTGTGTGTGTGTGTATTTCTGTGTGTGTACTTGCATGTGTGTGTGTCTGTGTGCGTGTGTGTGTGTGTGTTTGTGTGTGTTTGTGTGCGTGTGTGTGTGTGTGTGTGCGTGTGTGTGTGTGTGCGTGTGTGTGCGTGTGTGTGTGTGTGTGCGTGTGTGTGCGTGCGTGTGTGTGTGTGCATGTGTGTGTGTGCGTGTGTGTGTGTGTGTGTGTGTGCGTGTGTGTGTGTGCGTGTGTGCGTGTGTGTGTGTGTTTGTGTGTGTGTGTGAGTGTTTGTGCGTGTGTGCGTGTGTGTGTGTGCGTGTGTGTGTGTGTGCGTGTGTGTGCGTGCGTGTGTGTGTGTGCGTGTGTGTGTGTGTTTGTGTGCGTGTGTGTGTGTGTGGGTGTGTGTGTGTGCGTGTGTGTGTGTGTGTGTGTGGGTGTGTGTGTGTGTGTGCGTGTGTGTGTGTGTGTGTGTGTGCGTGCGTGTGTGTGTGTGAGTGTTTGTGTGCGTGTGTGTGCGTGTGTGTGTGTGTGTGTGTGTATTTCTGTGTGTGTACTTGCATGTGTGTGTGTGTTTGTGCATGTGTGTGTGTGCGTGTGTGTGTGTGTTTGTGTGCGTGTGTGTGCGTGTATTTCTGTGTGCGTGTGTGTGTGTGTGTGCGTGTGTGTGTGTGTTTGTGTGCGTGTGTGTGTGTGTGTGTGTGTGTGCGTGTGTGTGTGTGTGTGCGTGCGTGTGTGTGTTTGTGTGCGTGTTGTGTGT
>CAUPSL010000636.1:2500-22241 GCA_963514005.1 Raja brachyura | reverse complement strand
GATGTTTAAGAAGGAACTGCAGATGGTGGAAAAATCGAAGGTAGACAAAAAATGCTGGGAATTCCACAAATTCACAACTCGCTGGGTGAATTTTTTCTCAACTCAGTCTTAAGTGGCCTCCCCTTTATTCTAAGAATGTGTGTGCCCCCTGGTTCTGGACTTGCCCAACATTGGGAACATTTTCCCTGCATCTAGCTTGTCCAGTCCTTTTATAATTTGATATGTTTCTTTTAAGATTCCCCCCTCATCCTTCTGTATTTATGCCTACTATGTTCTGTTGTGCTGAAGCTGATTTTATACGTTTCTATGAGATCCGCCCCCTCATCCTTCTAAACTGCAGTGAATACAAGCCTAGTCTTTTCAATCGTTCCTCATATGACAGTTCCGCCATCCCAGGGATCAATCTCGTGAACCTACGCTGCACTGCCTCAATCACAAGGATGTCCTTCCTCAAATTAGGAGACCAAAACTGGACACAATACTCCAGATGTGGTCTCACCAGAGCCCAATACAACTGCACGAATCTGACAGTCCCGTTGTAGTTCCAATGACACAGAAGGTTTCGACCAGCCCCGACCCAGGTTCCGATTGCCCGGTGCGGGAGAGCTGAGATTCCACCCCCACCCCCCCCCCCCCCCCCTCCGATGCAGCAGATTAATCGCCCCAATGCGGAAGACCCGACTGCCAGCTACGGGAGCCTAGATCGCCCTGTCAACGGAAGGTTGGAGGCCCCCGACCGCTGGAGAACAAAGAAGGGGAGAGATTGAACTATTTTTCGCCTTCCACCACAGTGAGGAATGTGGCGGAGTCACTGTGGTGGATGTTTATGTTAAAATGTGTTTTGTGTGTTCTGTTGCTTTTTATTGGTATATTGGCATATTTCGCTTGGGCAGTTTACACCCCAGCGGTATGAACATTGACTTCTCTAATTTCAGGTAGTCCCTACTTCCTCCCTCCTTCCCCTCCTCATTCCCAGCTCTCCCACAGCCCACTGTCTCCACCTCTTCCTTTCTTCTTCCCGCCCCCCCCCCCCCCCCCCAACCCCCACTTCAGTCTCGGCCCGAAACTTCGCCTATTTCCTTTGCTCCATAGATGCTGCCTCGCCCGCTGAGTTTCTCCAACATTTTTGTCTACCTTGGCGAATAAAATAAGATTATGAATATGATTATTACGATTTTTATGAATATGATTATTATGATTATCACTTATGACCTTTCGACCACTTATAGGGGCACCAACAAAGTGATCAACGTAGTCCCCACCCAGCTTGCCCTCAATGGCGGGGAGGGTCCCTTTAAAGACCGCCTATTGGAGGCCAAATCACTGGATGGATTTAAGAGGGAGTTAGATAGAGCTCTAGGGGCTGGTGGAATCAAGGGATATGGGGAGAAGGCAGGCACGGGTTACTGATTGGGGATGATCAGCCAAGATCACATTGAATGGCAGTGCTGGCTGGAAGGGCTGAATGGCCTCCTCCTGCACCTGTCGTGTGTGTTTTGTACGTTTACCTTGGTTAACAGGCGATTCTGTTCCTGCAACGTGCCGACCGACTGCCAGTGGATCCCGCTCACCGTCCCGGGAAGCACGTTGGCGGGATGATGGATGTACTGCGCCTGAAAGCGGAATGGGCGGAGGGTGGAGGTTGGATTAGTCAAGGGCCGAAACCAAACCGTGGGCTTGCTGCTCCCTCCCTCCCTCTCTTAATCACTCCCTCCATCCTTCCCTCTCTCCCTCCCCCCCTCCATCCCTCTCTCCCTCTCTCCATTCCTCTCTCCCTCCATTTCCCTCCCTCCCTCCATCCCTCCCTATCTCCATCCATCCATCCACAATTGTTTGAATGATTGAGTGAATGAATGAATGAATGAAATGAGTGAGTGAGTGAGTGAGTGAATCAATGAGTGAATTAATGAGTGAACGAAGTGGAGGCTTCAACAGGCCAGACCATGGGTGGACAAGAGGATGGGGACTGGACTTTGTGCCTTCCCCCACAGTGGGAACAATTGTGGGGGGATGTTTTTATGTCTTAATATTAAATTGGTTCTTCAATGTTATGTTTTATTTTTATTAATGTGCTGCAAGGACATCTGAATTTCCCCTGAAAAGGGGATTAATAAAGTATTTATTATTATTATTATTATTTTATGAATGAGTGAATGAATGAATGAATGAGCGAGTGATACTTTAGTGTCACATTTGACATGTGACAAGGTATGCAAAGGGCCGCCACCTAAAGGGCACCAACAAAGTTCAATGTCGTCCCAATGGAGCCTCTTTGTTCTTGCCCCCATCGCCTCCCCGAGATATGATAAGAGGTGGGCTTGACATCATGTCCGGCACAGACATGGTGGGCCGAAGGGCCTGTTCCTGCCTCGTACTGTTCTATGGTCTATCTCTGATGTACAGAGGGGGCAAATTCTGCCTGAAGAACCGGAAACCTACTAGGTGGAGTATGAGGTGACCGTGGCTGACAAAGGAAGTCAAAGACAGGGCAGCATGGCGGTGCAGTGCCTGAGACCCGGGTTCGATCCCAACCATGGGTGCTGACTGTACGGAGTTTGCACTTTCTCCCCGTGACCTGCGTGGGTTTTCTCCGGGTGCTCCGGTTTCCTCCCACACTCCAAAGACGTGCGGGTTTGTCGGTCGATTGGCTTCGGTATAATCCGTGTGCCTGGCGTGTGTGTGTGTGGAATGGTGTTAGTGCGCGAGGATCGCTGGCCGGCGCGGACCCGGTGGGCCGAAGGGGGCTGTCCCCAGGCTGCCTGTCCCGATGAATTTACTCCAGCATTTTAGTAACATAGAAAATAGGTGCTGGAGGAGGCCATTTGGCCCTTCGAGCCAGCACCGCCATTCATTGTGATCATGGCTGATCATCCCCAATCAATAACCCGTTCCTGCCTTCTCCCCATATCCCTTGATTGCACCAGCCCCTAGAGCTCTAACTCTCTTTTAAATCCATCCAGTGATTTGGCCTCCACTGCCCTCTGTGGCAGGGAATTCCACAAATTCACAACTCCCTGGGTGAAAAAGTTTTTTCTCACCTCAGTCTTAAATGGCCTCCCCTTTATTCTAAGACTGTGGCCCCTGGTTCTGGACTCGGCCAACATTGGGAACATTTTTCCTGCATCTAGCTTGTCCAGTGCTTTTATAATTTTATATGTTTCTATAAGATCCCCCCCTCCCTCATCCTTCTAAACTCCAGTGAATACAAGCCTAGTCTTTTCAATCTTTCCTCATACGACAGTCCCGCCATCCCAGGGATCAATCTCGTGAACCTACACTGCACTGCCTCAATCACTCTATTTTGTGTCCATATGCGGTGTAAATCTTCAGTTTCAAATTCCTGGGCGTGCATATCTCTGAAGATCTCTCCAGGTCTGAGAACACTGATGCAATCATAAAGAAAGCACATCAGCGCCTCTACTTCCTGAGAAGATTACGGAGAGTCGGTTTGTCAAGGAGGACTCTCTCGAACGTCTACAGGTGCACAGTAGAGAGCTTGCTGACTGGTTGCATCGTGGCTTGGTTCGGCAACTTGAGCGCCCAGGAGCGAAAAAGGATGCAAAAAGTTGTGACCACTGCCCAGTCCATCATCGGCTCTGACCTCCCCACCATCGAGGGGATCTATCGCAGTCACTGCCTCAAAAAGGCTGGCAGCATCATCAAGGACCCACACCATCCTGGCCACACACTCATCTCCCCGCTACCTTCAGGTAGAAGGTACAGGAGCCTGAAGACTGCAACGTCCTGGTTCAGGAATAGCTGCTTCCCCGCAGCCATCAGGCTATTAAACTCGGCTCGGACAAAACTCTGAACATTAATAGCCCGTTATCTGTTTATTTGCACTTTATCAGTTTATTTATTCATGTGTGTATATATTTATACAATGGTATATGGACACACTCATCTGTTCTGTGCAAGAGGAGACGAGGCAGCCTACAGAGAGGAAGTCCTGAAGTTGACAGCCTGGTGCTCAGAAAACAACCTGGCTCTGAACACCAAGAAAACCAAAGAGCTCATTGTCGACTTCAGGAGGCACAGCACTGACTTAGCCCCCTTATACATCAGCGGTGAGTGTGTGGAGAGGGTCCACATCTTCCAGTTTCTCGGCGTCCTCATCTCCGCTGACATCTCCTGGACAGACAACATCACAGCGGTCATCAAGAAGGCTCAGCAGCGGCTGCACTTCCTGACGGTCCTCAGGAAGCACAACCTGGACTCCAACCTGCTGCTGACCTTCTACCGCTCGTCCATTGAGAGCCTGTTGACATACTGCATTACAGCATGGTACGGCAGCTGCACCACGGCAGACAGGGAGAGGCTTCAGAGGGTAGTCAGGGCAGCACAGAAGATCATCGGCTGCCCTCTCCCCTCTCTGATGGACATTTACACCTCCCGCTGCCTCAGCAGGGCGAAGAACATCATCAAGGACAGCTCCCATCCTGCATTTGGCCTGTTCAACCTGCTACCCTCAGGGAGGCGCTATAGGTGCATCAGCACAAGGACAAATAGACTCAGGAACAGTTTCTTTCCAAAATCCATTATCTCCCTGAACTCACACATGCACTGACTTCATAGCCTAACCCCCGGACATCCATCTATCCACCTACTGTAATTTGTACTGTAAATGTAATTTCCAATATGTGCAATAACCCATACTGGATATAGGAATCTTATTCATTCATTCTATTTATCCATTGTCTTTTTATAGATATATATATATAGCGCCACAGAAACTGTGCACCTTATCCCCCCCCCCTTTTGTTTTGCACTGAGTAGAAGCAGCTTTTAATCTCATTGTACATGTGTATAGTGACAATAAAAGGCATTCTGATTCTGATATTCTGCAGTCTGCAGTTCCTTCCTGCACTGATTCACCCCTCCCCCCCCCCCCCCCCAACAAACCCTGCACATGGGCCACTGACCTGTCCAGGGGTGGATATGAGGTCACTGAGGCAGGAGTTGACTTCCTGGATCTTGGCCAAGAGAAGACATGCTCGGTTCGGCCGAGAGTCGACGGCGCGGTCCTGGAAGGGAAAGGAGATGGGGATGAGAATCAGGTTGGGACGGGGGGGTGGGGTTGGGTGGGTTGGGTGGGAAGGTGGGACAGGCACGTGCCGTGAGTAATTGCTCAGGGTAGGCACTCAGTCCGCTTTATAAAAAAATTAAACCGCGCATGCGCAGATTGTTCTCTCCGTTACATAAATAAATAAATAAACAGTGACATTTCAATTTTCTCACGGTTTCCTACTCCTAGACCAATTGGGGGAACAGTTCCTTTCACAGCGTGTGTAGAGTCTGTGCCAGGGGTAAAGTTGTGTGGAGGGCACGAGTGTTGAGAAGGAGGGTGTCGGGGATACTGCCAGTAACTCACTCACTCACCGCTACCGCAGCTCTCCGGGCGCGAAGCCACGCACTGTAGCTGGGGATAGAAGCAGCTCGGGGAGCTGCGAGCGGCCACCGGGACCCGACAGCAGAACTGGCCGCCACTTCAGCGCCTTCTGCCGGCCCGCTCACCTTTGGCAGTGCTCTCCATCGGAACACCCGTCGCCTGCCGCTCGCCGACTTCGCTCATGTCAGCGGCTTCCTGCAAATCCTTAAATTCCCACAGCCGAGTAACCTCAATCGCGCTGTCGGAGTTTAAGGGCATGAGTGAGGCCAGCGAGCGGCAGGAGAGAGGTTTTTAGATGGAGAGCTGCCAGAGGTGAGTGGGGACTGGCAGAAGGAGCTAAGGTGGCGGCTGGTTCCGCTGTCCGGCCCAGTGGCCGCTCAGCCACCCGAGCTACTTCTCTCCCCCCCCCCCCCCCCCCCCGGCCTCAATGCGGTCTCTTACATAGGCATAATTCTCCCATGCCTTTATTATTTATATTTAGTTATTACTATGTTATAATTTTAGTCAGGGTAGGCAGTGCCTACCCTGACTAAAATGGGTGGGGTGGACTAGTGTGGCCAACTTTCCCACTCCCAACTAAGGGACAAAGGGGACCTGGGATGGAGAGCGTTGCACTAAGCCGTGGCCTGCAACAGGTACTTGAGCCGGTTCACGGACCCGTCCGCCCGCCTGCCACTTCTGCGGTGAGGAAGAGACCGTGTTCCACGTCTACATGGAGTGTGAGAGGTTGCAGCCCCTGTTCCAGTATCTGATGGGGGCTGCTCCTCAAGTTTTGGCTCCACCTCAGTCTGACGCTCCTGATTTTTGGGCATCCAGTACAGAGGGGGGGGGGGGGGTCGGGAGGGAGGAGGGGGTCTCCCTGTCTGTCTGCTCCTGGGCCTGGCCAAGATGGCCATTCGCGGGTCCAGGCAGCCGGCAGTCGAAGGCCGCACAGCAGTCGGCTACCTGCCCCTTTTCCGTGGTTACGTCCGTGCCCGCGTGTCCCTGGAGCGGGAACACACACGCGGTGCCCGCGGGGACTCTGGAGGCCGTCCGTGAACGCTGGTCGCCACGGGAGGTCGAGCGTATTGTTGATAAAGTTGTTAATATTTTAATATGATAACTTTGTTTGTAAACTGCCAATATAGGCATTCTTTGATCGTGTTACTAGTCTGTGTGGTTGTTTGCTCTGAATAAAAGCATTTTGTATAAAAATAAAAAATGAAGAAAAACTAAGGGAGTTCCCAATCCAACCTTTCTGTCCTGGGCCTCCTCCATGGCCAGAGTGAGTCCCACCGCAAATTGAAGGAGCAGCACCTCATATTTTGCTTGGGTACATTACACCCCAGCGGTATGAACATTAACTTCTCCAATTTCAGGTAGTCCCTGCTTTCTCCCTCCTTCCCCTCCCATTCCCAGTTCTCCTACAAGTCATACTGCCTCAGGCCACTTTCAATCTCTTTCCCACCCTCCCCGACATCAGCCTGGTGAAGGGTCTCGACCCGAAATGTCACCCATTCCTTCTCTCCATAGACGCTGCCTGTCCCGCTGAGTTGCTCCAGCATTTTGTGTCTACCTTGGTATTTCAAGGGTGTTCCGGGTCAGAACCTTCGGTCGTCAGGTACCCTGGGCCATGGGCTCATGAGCCAATGAGGTTCTGGGCAAAGACCACCAGCGTTCAGAGGGTGCTGGACCTGGGCCTTGGCTGTTCAGAAGGGTTTTGGGTCAGGACCTAGGAAGTTCTTGAAGGTCAAGTCTTTGCAAGTTCAGGAGGTCTTGGGTCAGGACCTTGGAACTTCAGGAGAATCTGGGTCGGGGCTGTGGCAGGCGGTGAAAAAAGGGAATGGTATGTTGGCCTTCATAACAAGCGGAGTTGAGTAAAGGAGCAAAGAGGTCCTCCTGCAGTTGTACAGGGCCCTAGTGAGACCACACCTGGAGTATTGTGTGCAGTTTTGGTCTCCTAATTTGAGGAAGGACATTCTTGCTATTGCGGGAGTGCAGCGTAGGTTTACAAGGTTGATTCCCGGGATGGCGGGACTGTCGTAAGCTGAGAGAATGGAGCGGCTGGGCTTGTACACTCTGGAGTTTAGAAGGATGAGAGGATCTCATTGAAACTTATAAGATTATTGAGGGTTTGGACACGCTAGAGGCAGGAAACATGTTCCCGATGTCGGGGGAGTCCAGAACCAGGGGCCACACAGTTTGCGAATACGGAGTAAGTCATTTAGAACGGAGGCGAGGAAACACTTTTTCTCACAGAGAGTTGTGAGTCTGTGGAATTCTCTGCCTCAGAGGGTGGTGGAGGCCGGTTCTCTGGATGCTTTCAAGAGAGAGCTAGATAGGGCTCTTAAAGATAGCGGAGTCAGGGGATATGGGGAGAAGGCAGGAACGGGGTACTGATTGGGGATGATCCGCCATGATCACATTGAATGGCGGTGCTGGCTCGAAGGGCCGAATGGCCTACTCCTGAACCTGTTGTCTATTGTAGGTGCTGGTCCACCGAGGAAAGACGCAAAAGGCTGGAGTAATTTCTCCGACGGGAAAAATGGGAAAAAGCCGGACGACTGCTGCGTAAACGATGGAGAGGGATGGGAGAGGGTGGGGGGGATTGTGGTCCGCCCTTAACCAGTCCCCCTGGGGTTGTATCCGCGTGCACCCGCTAATCCTTCCCCCCCCCCCACGTTCCCCCTTGCCCTGAACTCACGGTGTCTCCGAAGCCCCTCTTGGCCTGGTCCTGTCTCCCCTTCACCCCGTGGATCTGCTGCAGGTACCAAACTCGCGTCCGATCCACCATCTCCAGGCCGTGCAAGAGAGCGTCCCTCTCCCTCTCCAGCTCCTTCATCTGTTTCAGCTGCGTGGAGAAACGGGGCCCCCATTACTGACGAAGGCTCTCGAACCACAACCTGATTAAATAAACAGCCTCTCTCCGCAGGGACCGCTCCCTCCGCAACTCCCAGGTCGACTCGTCCCGTCCCACCCAAACCACCCCCTCCCCTGGTCCCTTCCCTTGCAGCCGCAGGAAATGCTACACTTGTCACTTTACCTCCCTCCCTCGACTCCATCCAAGGACCCGAGCAGTCTTTCCAGGTGAGGCAGAGGTTTCACCTGCACCTCCTCCAACCTTATCTATTGCATCCGCTGCTCTAGTTGTCAGCTGCTCTACATCGGTGAGACCAAGCGCGGGCTTGGCGATCGCTTCGCCCAACGCCTCCGCTCAGTCCGCAATAACCAACCTGATCTCCCGGTGGCCCAGCACTTCAACTCCCCCTCCCATTCCCAATCCGAACTTTCTGTCCAGGAAGGCTCCGGAACCATAAATGCCGGAATACCGGTGGTGGAGCTGTATAACCACCAGGGGGCAGCAGCAGCAGCAGCACAATGTCATTGAGGGGCTCAGTGATGGTTTGAATGACGGGGAGATGGAATGGGCGACGTTTCGGGTCGAGACCCTTCTTCAGACTTATGTGGGGGTGGGAAGAAGAAAGGAAGAGGCGGAGACAGTGGGCGGTGGGAGAGCTGGGAAGGGGAGGGGAAGGAGGGAGAAAGCAAGGATTACCTGAAATTGGAGAAGTCAATGTTCATACCGCTGGGGTGTAAACTACCCAAGCGAAATATGAGGTGCTGCTCCTCCAATTTGCAGTGGGACTCACTCTGGCCATGGAGGAGGCCCAGGACAGAAATGTCGGATTCGGAATGGGAGGGGGAGTTGAAGTGCTGGGCCACCGGGAGATCAATACAACTACTAACATCATCTTGATATTGATTTTATGGAGGTCTCTAACTTCACGCAAGCCCTGAATCCCTTCTCTCTCCACCCCTCCCCCACCCAAGTCGTACCAGCTTCAAAGTCATCTCATTGAGTCTCGTTGTCGGTAACTGGTTTTCACCTAGACCACAGTCAACAACGGCCTGTTTCCTTTATCATCGTTACTTTTTCGCACCTCAGAGAGCGAAACAGGCCCTTCAGTCCAACTCGCCCACACCAGCCAACAATGTCCCAGCCTCACGAGACCCCACCTGCCCGCGTTTGGTCCATATACCTCCAAACCTGTCCTATCCATGTACCTGTCCAACTGTTTCTTAAACGTTGGGATAGTCCCAGCCTCAACTACCTCCTCTGGCAGCTCGTTCCATACCCCCACCACCCTCTGCGTGAGAAAGTTACCCCTCAGATTCCCATTAAATCTTTACCCCTTCACCTTGAGCCTGTCCTCTGGTCCTCGATTCCCCGACTCTGGGCAAGAGACTCTGTGCATCTCCACAATATATTCCTCTCATGATTTTATGCACCTCTACAGTATAACATCTTTCATTCTGAAGAAGGGTTTCGGCCCGAAACGTCGCCCATTTCCTTCGCTCCATAGGTGCTGCCTCACCCACTGAGTTTCTCCAGCATTTTTAACTACCTAGGATCTTTCATTCATTTGTTCTGTATCTCCCCACATCACCGTCTATATCTCTCATTTCCCTTCCCCCCCCCCCCCCCCCCCGGCTCTCAGTCTGAAGAAGGGTCTCGACCCGAAACGTCACCCGTTCCTTCTCTCCAGAGATGCTGCCTGACCCGTTGAGTTACTCAAGCTTTTTGTATCTATAAAAAAAAATCTAGCTCAAAATACGGGATGTCCCGGCTAATACGGGACAGTTGACAACCCTACTCCCCACACCTCCATTCCACCCCCACCCCTCCCCCTTCCTCTCTCCTCCTCCCCCTCCCCCACCCATTCTCCCATAACCCTCGTCCTCCACGCAGCCCCCCCCCCTCATCCCCTCTCCCTCCACATTCCTCCCCTACTCCCCTTCCTTTCCCTCCCCCTTTCTCTTCCCTTCCCCCACCTCAACCACCCCTCCCCCTCCATCCCCAGTCCCTCCATCTCTACTCCCCTATCTTCATCCCCCCTCCTTCCCCTATCTTCATCCCCCCTTCTCCCCTTCCCTCCCTCCCCCTTGTGCTTCTTCCTCCTCCTCCCCCTCCCTCTCTTCCCCTCTCCATCCCCTCTCCCACCTCCCAACCCCCCTCCCCGTTCTCTTCCCCACCCCAAGCACCCCTCCCCAATCCTCCCCCTCCATCTCTCCTCCCCTCTCTTCATCCCCCATCTTCCCTTCCCCCCCACCCTACCCCCCATTCTCCCCCTCCCCTTTCGCTTCCCTTCCCCCTCCCTTCCTCCCCATCTCCTCCACCCCACCCCCTTCTCTTCCCCCTCCTCCCCCCATTCCACCCCTTCCCCACCCCCTCTCTGCCTCTCCCCCTCCCCCTCTACCCCTCCCCCTCTACCCTTCCCCCTCTCTCTTCCATTCCCCCACCCATCCTCCACCTGCACCCCCTCTCCATCTCCTCTACCCCTTCTCTCCCCCCCCATTCCTCTCCATCTCTCTTTCCCTATCCATCTTCCCCACCCCATCTCTCCCTCCACCCCTCCCCCTCCTGCCCTCCCCATCCCTGCTCCCCCACCCCCCCCCTTCCCCTCCCATTCCTCTACTCCTCCCCCCCACTCCTCTCCCCCTTCTCTTGCCCCTCCTCCTCCCCATCTCCTCGCCACCATCCTCTCCCAATACCCTCTCTCACACCCCCCTCACCCCTTCTCCCCTCCCCCTTTCTCTTCCCTCCCCCGTGCCAACCACCCCTCGCAAATCCTCCCCCTCCACCCCGTCTCCATCTCTCCTCCCCTCTCTTCATCCCCCCCTCTCTCCTTCCCTCCCACCCCACCGCCCCTTCTCCCCCTCCCTTCCCCTCCCCCCCATTTCCCCCATCTCTCTTCCACTCTCCCTCCTCTCCCCCCCCGCTCTCTCACTCCCCCCCCCTTCTCCCCCATCCCTCTTTCCCTTCCCTTCCCCGCCCCAACCACCCCTTCCCAATCCTCCCCCTCCATTTCACCTCCCCCTCTTCTCCTCTCCCCTCCCACCCCACCCACCCCTTCTCCCCCTCCACTTTCACTTCTCTTCCCCCCTGCCCTTCCTCCCCGTTCCTCTTCTCCATCTCCTCTACCCCACCCCCTTCTCCCCCATCCCCCTTCTCCCCTTTCTCTTCCCTTCCCCAATCCTCCCCCTCCATCCCCTCCCCTCCCACCTTCTCTTCCCCATCCCCCACCCCAATCCACCCCCTCTCAATCTCCTCTCTCCTCACCCCCCCCCCCCCCCACCTCCACCTCCACCACTTCTCCCCCCCCTCCCCACTCACCACATCGTAATCCACGCCGCCGGTGATGGTGTGCCGCCTGGGTTCACCGCGGCACGGGTCGCTCCGCCGCTGGGCCGCCCGAGCCACGGAGCCGGTGATACTGTGCGAGCGGCTCACGGCCGGCCCCTCGCCGCGCTCTGGGGGGCCAGAGAGAAAGAGACCTCGCATAAACCGGGGGCCAGTTCACGGGCTCGCAAGCCACCCGTCGCTTCCTCGGCGTGGAAGAGACCGTGTTCCACCGGTACGTGCAGCGAGAGAGGTAACGGCCCCTGTTCGACTATCTGAAGGGGTCTGCTCCTCAGGCCTTGGCTGCATTTCAGCCCTGATATCTGGGCACCCCGGTGGAGAGGGGGGAGGGGTCTCAATAGACAATAGACGTAGGAGTAGGCCATTCGGCCCTTCGAGCCAGCACCACCATTCCATATGATCATGGCTGATCATCCACAATCAGTACCCCTTCTCCCCATATCCCCTGACTCCGCTATCTTTAAGAGCCCTATCTAGCTCTCTCTTGAACGCATCCAGAGAACCGGCCTCCACCGCCCTCTGAGGCAGAGAATTCCACAGACTCACAACTCTCTGTGAGAAAAAGTGTTTCCTCGTCTCTGTTCTAAACAGCTTACCCCTTATTCTTAAACTGTGGCCCCTGGTTCTGGACTCCCCCAACATCGGGAACATGTTTCCTGCCTCTAGCGTGTAAACCCTTAATAATCTTACATGTTTCAATGAGATATCCTCTCATCCTTCTATACTCCAGAGTATACAAGTCCTGGCCTCCCATCTACCTCATTGGAGACCTTTGAACAATCTTTAATTGGACTTTATTGGACGTCTATGTTCTCTTGTACTAAGCAAAGATCCTATAGCGGAGCAACATAGACCACTCCTGCCAAATGCAATGGGCTGACGTGTAGTACGCAACGGAGTGGAACGTGGGCCTTTTTTTCATCCATTTCAGTAACCCAACCCGACTCGCAGTGTAATCAACATTACGGGGGACCAGTTTGTGTTAATAAATGATAATTCTGAAAATAAGGAGTAGATTTTTACCAAAGAACTTTTATTTTTAACGAGGATATTTCCATAACCGGCTTCCGTCTCCGCACTAGTTATCTTTGCTCCGGTGCTGAGACGGAAGCCGGTTACCGAAATAGGGCCGAAAATTACCCATGAATCTGCCCATGACCGCACTATGTATTTTTCGTCAAGTGATCTATCTTGTTCGCTATATATAGGATCTTTGGTACTAAGTGTTGTGCCACTATGCCTTTAGCGGGGCATTGTGTCACACACTAACCATTCCCCCTTGGCGGATTATGGGGCAGTGTGTCACACACTATCCGTTCCCCCTTTGGCGGACTATGGGGCATTGTGTCACACACTAACCATTCCCCCTTTGGCGGACTATGGGGCAGTGTGTCACACACTATCCGTTCCCCCTTTGGCGGAAGATGGGGCAGTGTCACACACTATTCGTTCCCCCTTTGGGACGGGGTGGGACAGTGTGCCACACACTAGCCTTTCCCCCTTCGCGGATGATGGGGCAGTGTGTCACACACTAACCGTTCCCCCTTTGGCGGACTATGGGGCAGTGTGTCACACACTATCCGTTCCCCCTTTGGCGGACTATGGGGCAGTGTGTCACACACTATCCGTTCCCCCTTTGGCGGACTATAGGGCAGTGTGTCACACACTATCTGTTCCCCCTTTGGCGGACTATGGGGCAGTGTGTCACACACTATCCGTTCCCCCTTGGCGGACTATGGGGCAGTGTGTCACACACTATCTGTTCCCCCTTTGGCGGACTATGGGGCAGTGTGTCACACACTATCCATTCCCCCTTGGCGGACTATGGGGCAGTGTGTCACACACTATCTGTTCCCCTTTGGCGGACTATGGGGCAGTGTGTCACACACTATCCGTTCCCCCTTCGCGGGTGATGGGGCAGTGTGTCACACACTATCCATTCCCCCTTTGGCGGACTATGGGGCAGTGTGTCACACACTAACCGTTCCCCCTTTGGCGGACTATGGGGCAGAGTGTCACACACTAACCGTTCCCCCTTTGGCGAACTATGGGGCAGTGTGTCACACACTATCCGTTCCCCCTTTGGCGGGAGATAGGGCAGTGTGTCACACACTATCCGTTCCCCCTTTGGGACTGGGTGGGACAGTGTGTCACACACTATCCTTTCCACCTTGGCGGACTATGGGGCAGTGTGTCACACACTAACCGTTCCCCCTTTGGCGGACTATGGGGCAGTGTGTCACACACTAACCGTTCCCTCTTTGGCGGACTATGGGGCAGTGTGTCACACACTAACCGTTCCCCCTTTGGCGGACTATGGGGCAGTGTGTCACACACTATCCGTTCCCTCTTTGGCGGACTATGGGGCAGTGTGTCACACACTATCCGTTCCCCCTTTAGCGGGCTATGGGGCAGTGTGTCACACACTATCCTTTCCCCCTTGGCGGACTATGGGGCAGTGTGTCACACACTACCCTTTCCCCCTCTGGTTCTCTGTTGACACGCAGCCAAGATTCGTGAAGTGAAAATATTTTCAGGGCAGCTGCAAAGATCTTACACAATAGAGAGAGTGTTGGGTTTCAGTCCAGGTTTCAGTTGGCACAAATCCACAACAGAACACAGCCTCGACTTTGATAAGACACAAAAGTAAAGAGAGAGATATAATCTTGGAAATACTGGAAAAACAAACTCTTCCCATTAAACCTACGATTTCATTCAATGGATCTTCAGACGGTGACTCTGGCCTAATTTCGCAATTAAGACATCGTTATTCAATGGACAATAGACAATAGGTGCAGGAAGAGGCCATTCGGCCCTTCAAGTCAGCACCGCCATTCAATGTGATCATGGCTGATCATCCCCAATCAGTACCCCGTTCCTCCCTTTTCCCCATATCCCCCTGACTCCGCTATCTTTAAGAGCCCTATCTCGCTCTCTCTTGAAAGCATACAGAGAACCGGCCTCCACCGCCCTCTGAGGCAGAGAATTCCCCAGACTCACAACTCTGCGTGAATAAGTGTTTCCTCGTCTCCGTCCTAAATGGCTTACCCCTTATTCTTAAATTGTGGCCCCCGGTTCCGGACTCCCGCAACATCGGGAACATGTTCCCTGCCTCTAGCGTGTCCAAACCCTTAACAATCTTATATGTTTCAATGAGATCCCTTCTCATCCTTCTAAACTCCAGAGAGTACAAGCCCAGCTGTTCCATTCGCTCAGCATACGACAGTCCCGCCATCCCGGGAATTAACCTTGTGAACCTACGCTGCACTCCCTCAACAGCAAGAATGTCCTTCCTCAAGTTTTGTGACCAAAACTGCACACAATACTCCAGGTGTGGTCTCACTAGGGCTCTGTACAACTGATCACCCCTCATCCGCCTGCGCTCCATGGAATAGAGACCCGGCCTGCTCAACCTGGCCCTATAGCTCACACGCTCTCTAGTCCCGGCAACATCCTTGTGAAAGCTGCTCGCATTAATGTCTCGATTTAACCTTGTAAAGCATCAGATTACGGCCACAGATCCGAACTGGGCCGCTCCTCCGAGCACAATCCCTTCAGACACATCCCTGCTAATCCCCCACCGCATATCCACAGTGCGAGACCTGGGAAACATTCGGACGCCCAATCTCGGAAGCGGGGATTAGAAGACTGTGTCTTCAATCCGATGTGCACCTTATGCTATCCCCCCTGCAGCTCACGTCAGATTAGTTCTGACCTGGCCCCGGCTTAATGTGACAAATCCTTCCACCGCTCACTAATTTGAGGAAGGACATTCTTGCTATTGAGGGAGTGCAGCGTAGATTCACAAGGTTAATGCCCGGCATGGCGGGACTGTCATATGCTGAGAGAATGGAGCGGCTGGGCTTGTGCACTTTATACAGTTTATAAGGATGAGAGGGGATCTTATTGAAACATATAAGATTATTCAGGGACACGCTAGAGGCAGGAAACATGTTCCCGGTGTTGGGGGAGTCCAAAATCAGGGGCCACACACAGTTTAAGAATAAGGGGTAAGCCATTTAGAACGTAGACAAGGAAACACTTTTTCACACAGAGAGTGGTGAGTCAGTGGAATTCTGTGCCTCAGAGGGCGGTGGAGGCCGGTTCTCTGGATACTTTCAAGAGAGAGCTAGATAGGGCTCTTAAAGATAGCGGAGTCAGGGGATACGGGGAGAAGGCAGGAACGGGGTACTGATTGGGGATGATCAGCCATGATGACATTGAATGGCGGTGCTGGCTCGAAGGGCCGAATGGCCTACTCCTGCTCCTGCTGTCTATTGCTATTGTTTCTTAAATGTTGGGATAGTCTCAGCCTCAACTACCTCCTCTGGCAGCTTGTTCCATACACCCACCACCCTCTGTGTGAAAAGGTTCGGATTCCTATTAAATCTTTCCCCCTTCACCTTGAACTCGTGTCCTCGATTCCCCTACTCTGGGCAAGAGACTCTGTGCATCTACCCGATCTATTCCTCTCATGAATTTGTACAGTGTACGGTGTACTAATTGATTGTAATGGGCTAATTGAGAACTGAACGAGCTAATGAGGCAGGCAGTGGCCTATGCACCCCATCAATAGCAACAACCCCCAGGATATTGGTTCAATAGTGGGTGGGTGGTTGTGGGGGGGCGGGGTGGGGAGTGTGCATCACATTATCACAGCAATTCTCTCTGCCCCTTAGGGTCGGCAACTCTCTCACTCCCAAATAAGGGACACAAGGTCAAAATACGGGGCAAACTACCCACGGCAATTCATTGACCGACTCGACTTCGAAAACGACAGCATAGTCCCAGCCCCGACCACCTCCTCTGGCAGCTCGTTGCATGCACGCGCCACTCTCTGTGTGAAATCGACTGGTTTAGAGTGATAACGTGGTTCAGTGCTGCAGGGATGTCGTTAGTTTGTGCCAAGGTCACTCTGATGGAAACATAGAAACATAGACAATAGGTGCAGGAGGAGGCCATTCGGCCCTTTGAGCCAGCACCGCCATTCATTGTGATCATGGCTGATCGTCCCCAATCAATAACCCGTGCCTGCCTTCTCCCCATATCCCTTGATTTCACCGGCCCCTAGGGCTCTATCTAACTCTCTCTTAAATCCATCCAGTGATTTGTCCTCCACTGCCCTCTGTGGCAGGGAATTCCACAAATTCACAACTCTCTGGGTGAAAAAAAAATTTCTCACCTCAGTCTTAAATGGCCTCCCCTTTATTCCAAGACTGTGGCCCCTGGTTCTGGACTCGACCAACATTGGGAACATTTTTCCTGCATCTAGCTTGTCCAGTCCTTTTATAATTTTATATGTTTCTATAAGATCCGCCCCCTCATCCTAAACTCCAGTGAATACAAGCCTAGTCTTTTCAATCTTTCCTCATATGACAGTCCCGCTATCCCAGGGATCAATCTCGTGAACCTACACTGCACTGCCTCAATCACAAGGATGTCCTTCCTCAAATTAGGAGACCAAAACTGTACGCAATACTCCAGATGTGGTCTCACCAGAGCCCTATACAACTGCAGAAGAACCTCTCTGCTCCTATACTGAAATCCTCTTGTTATGAAGACCAACATGCCATTAGCTTTCTTCACGTACCTGTACGCCAACTTTCAGTGACTGGTGTACAAGGACGCCCAGGTCTCGCTGCACCTCCCCCTTACCTAACCTAACCCCATTGAGATAATAATCTGCCCCCTTGCTTTTGCCGCCAAAGTGGATAACCTCACATTTATCCATATTATACTGCATCTGCCACGCATCTGCCCACTCACTCAACCTGTCCAGGTCACCCTGCAACCTCCTAACATCCTCTTCACAGTTCACACTGCCACCCAGCTTTGTGTCATCCGCAAACTTGCTAGTGTTGCTCCTAATTCATTCTTCCAAATCATTAATATGAACTCATTAATATGAACTAATCTCCAAAATCTGCAGCCTGCTTTTATTATTATCAAAAAATATTTTATTGGAATAACAAAAAACAGTCCGAAGAAGGGTCTCGACTCGAAACGTCGCCCATTCCTTCTCTCCAGAGATGCTGCCTCACCCACGGAGTTACTGATTGGGGATGATCAGCCATGATCACATTGAATGGCGGTGCTGGCTCGAAGGGCCGAATGGCCTACTCCTGCACCTATTGTCTATTACTCCAGCATTTTGTGCCTACCTTTGATTTAAACTAGCATCTCCAGTTCATTCTTATATATAATAGAAACTATATATATATATTATAATGGAAAATAGATAATAATATAATTGTATATATTATTGTGCAGTGATATTATGTTGTATTATATTAGGTATAAGAATGAACTGGAGATGCTATATATAATGAACTATGTATATATTTCTCGTATGTTGCGAAACATACTTGGCGAATAAAGTGTGATTCTGATTCTGATTGTAATTATATAACAATAGACAATAGACAGTAGGTGCAGGTGCAGGAGTAGGCCATTCCGCCCTTCAAGCCAGCACCGTCATTCAATGTCATCATGGCTGATCATCCCCAATCAGTACCCCGTTCCTGCCTTCTCCCAATATCCCCTGACTCCGCTATCTTTAAGAGCCCTATCTAGCTCTCTCTTGAAAGTATCCAGAGAACCGGCCTCCACCGCCCTCTGTGGCAGAGAATTCCACAGACTCACAACTCTCTGTGAGAAAAAGAGAGGGGGTAGAGAGAGAGAGGGGGGAGAGAAAGACAGACAGAGAGAGGGAGAGTGGGGGGGAGAGAGGGAGAGGGGGGGGCGAGAGAAAGACAGGGAGGGGGGGGAGAGGGGAGAGAAGGAGGGGGAGAGAAGGAGGGGGTTGGAGGGGAGGAGAGAGAGGGGCCGACCCTCTATTCTTAAACTGTGTGGCCCGTGGTTCTGGACTCCCCCAACATCGGGAACATGTTTCCTGCCTCTCGCGTGTCCAAACCCTTAATAATCTTATATGTTTCAATAAGATTCTCTGATCCTTCTAAACTCCAGAGTGTACAAGCCCAGCCGCTCCATTCTCTCAGCATATGACAGTCCTGCCATCCCGGGAATTAACTGGTGAACTACGCTGCACTCCCTCAATAGCAAGAACGTCCTTCCTCAAATTAGGGGACCAAAACTGCACACAATACTCCAGGTGTGGTCTCACTATGGACCTGTACAACTGCAGAAGGACCTCTTTGCTCATAAGTAACAGCCCCGGGCTACTGGAGGGTGGGGGAGGGGGAGGGGGCGTTGCAGCCGGCATTCTGCGGAGTTAACAAATAATTCCGCCCTTTCCCATCCCATCCCCCGGTCAGGATCTGTGGCGCGGCTAAAGACACAACAACACGTGTTTAGACCTGCCCCGGCGCACTGCCGTTCACGTAATCATAAATATAAGGATAATAATCATAAATACTTTATTGATCCCTCAGGGAAATTCAGATGTCCAGAAGCCCCCTAAACACCCCTCCCCCTGCCCAATCTCCCTCTCTCCCCCCCCTCCTCTCCATTCTCCCCCATCTCTTTCTCTCTCTCCCTTCCCATTTCCTCTCTCCCCTCTAACCCCCTCCTTCTCTCCCCTCCCTCTCCTTTTCCCTCTCCCCCTCTCCGTTCTCCCCCCCTCTCTCTCTCCCCTCCTTTTCTCTCTCTCCCCCTCTCCTCTCTCCCTCCCCCCTCTCCCTCCCCCTCCCCCCCCTCCCTGTCTTTCTCTCACCCCCCTCTCCCTCTCTCTCCCTGTCTTTCTCTCTCCCCCCTCTCCCTCTCTCCCCCTCTCTTTCTCTCTCCCCCCTCTCCCTTTCTTTCTCTCCCCCTCTCTCTCTCCCTCTCTCTGTCTGTCTTTCTCTCTCCCCCCCTCTCTGTCTTTCTCTCCCTCCTCTCTCTCTCTCCCCCCTCTCTCTCTCCCCCCCCCCTGTCTTTCTCTTCCTCTCTCTGTCTGTCTTTCTCTCTCCCCTCTCTCTCTCCCCCTTCTCTCTGTCTTTCTCTCCCTCCTCTCTCTCCCCCAGCTGCCGTTGTGGACTTGGGCCGCTGCCAGGCTGCTGCCCGCTGCCGCTGCTGCTGCTGTGTGCGTGTGCAGCATGAACAGGGACAAAAGCTGTCAACATTAGTGTTCCAGGTCACTCACTCTGAACAGCGGATAACATTTCATTGAGTCGGTGACAGGGCAATGTGTCTGGGGGCTTAAATCATTCAAGTATGACCATCAGCAAAGAGGC
>CAUPSL010000635.1:30000-81439 GCA_963514005.1 Raja brachyura | reverse complement strand
TGTGTGTGTGTGTGGTTTAATCTTGAGGTGTCTTGAGGCGAAGGAGATATGTAGGCGCGGTGGGGCCTGTTCTGAGAAGGGATGCCCAGAGGTAGATGTGATTTAATCCTGAGATGGAAACAAAAAGCTGGAGTTACTCAGCAGGTCAGACGGCATCCCTGGAGAACAGGAATCGGTGGCAATTCGGGTCGAGGCCCGGATCCCGGATGGAAGTTGGGGATTCTCTGGATATTTTCAAGAGAGAGTCAGATTTAGCTCTTAGGGATCAAGGGATGTGGGGGGGAAAAAGCCGGAACGGGGTACTGATTTAGGATGATCAGCCATGATCAGATTGAATGGCGGTGCTGGCTCGATGGGCCGAATGGCCTACTCCTGCACCTATTTTTCTATGTTTCTGTGATTTAATTTTGAGGGCTTCAATGGAGGGGAACGTAACACCTCTGTGGCACAGCGGTAGAGTTGCTGCCCTCATCGCGCCGGAGACCCAGGTTCGATCCTGACGGCCAGCGCTGTCTGCACGGAGTCTGCACGTTCTCCCAGTGATTTTCTCCGAGATCTTCGGTTTCCTCCCACACTCCAAAGACGGGCAGGCTTGCAGGTTAATTGGCTCGGTGTGAGTAAATTGTCCCGGGGGTAGGATAGCATTAACGTGAGGTGGGCCGAATGGCCTGTTTCCGTGCTGTGTCTCTAAACTAAACTCGACTTCTATGGACTGAGGAGAGAATTTAAGTGAATGTGGGGTGAGTCTAATGTAGCAGGTGAACACCAGGTGAAGTCTAATGTAGCGGTGCAGGCTCGAAGGGCCGAATGGCCTCCTCCTGCACCTATTTTCTATGATTCTAACACTTAAATTGGGAACAGGACTGGGAATTAAACATGGGAAGCTGTTAATTGCTGGAGTAACTCAGCGGGTCGGGCAGCATTTCTGGAGAGACATCGAGGAGGCGGTGCATCTGTGGGATTCTTTGCCACAGAAGGTTGTGAAGAACAAGTCCAAAGGGGCGACCCATTTCTCCTTCTCCCCCCCCCCCATCCCATAAATCCACCCCCCGTCCCTCCCCTCAAATCCATCCCCATCCCACCCCGCCCTCAAATCTATCCTCAACCCCCCTCAAATTCATCCCCACCCCCTCCCCTCAAATCTATCGCCACTTCTCCCCTCAAATCCACCCCACACCCCCCCCCCCCCCAGAATCCGTCCCCCACGCAGCCCTCCGCCTCAAATCCACCCCACACACAGTTTAAGAATAAGGAGTAAGCCATTTTGAACGGAGACGAGGAAACACTTTTTCTCACAGAGAGTCGTGAGTCTGTGGAATTCTCTGCCTCAGAGGGCGGTGGAGGCCGGTTCTCTGGATGCTTTCAAGAGAGAGCTAGATAGGGCTGTTAAAGATAGCGGAGTCAGGGGATATGGGAGAAGGCAGGAACGGGGGTACTGATTGGGGATGATCACAGTGAATGGCGGTGCTGACTCGACGGCCGAATGGCCTCTACTCCTGCACCTATCTGTCCAGTCGAACTCAGAACGCATCTTGCGACTGGGCTAGTATTCACTGGAGTTTAGAAGGATGAGAGGGGATCTTATTGAAACATATAAGATATTCTGTAGGCGGAGACAGACGTCTTATCTTGTCCACGACGTTTCGGGTCGAGGCAGAGGAAGGGGGAAGAAAGCTGGGAGGGGGGAGGGAGGCTGGAAGTGAGAAGAGGGGAGTGGTAAGGAAAGCTGGGTGGCGGAAGGTGGGGGGAAGCCAGCAGGAAGGAGGGGGGAAGACCCTTTGGAGGCATTAATTGAATCTCTTAGGGTGATTGGGCCCGGCAGAGTAATGTGGAGAGAAGGTCTGGGTGCAGTGAGCAGCTGCTGTGACAATGCTTGTTGCAATATTTCCAGCTCCTTCGGTGAGCTGCTTAAGGAGCACGCTGGTGCTGCATGAGTGCGAGGCGAGCTGTCTCTGCTGGTGCGCTCGGGCATTTCTGCCCGCCTCAGCTGTAAAAGCAGGGAGCTCTGCACGGTAGTCACAGAGTCGCATTTGTCAGACTTGTGACCTGTTCCACCTGCAAGCGTCGCATTCTGGCATGCGTGGGTGGGAGTGGGGGGGTGGCAGGGCGTGGTTTGTTCTGGCAGGGCCGCATGTGCTCAGCCCGTGACTCACTGAAAAACCGTTTTGAAAAAGCTTTGAATCGGAGACTAGGCCTTGCTGTGTGTGTGTGTGTGTGTGTGGGGGGGAATTCCCCCTCTCCCTTCCCGCCCCCCATCCCCCTCCCCTCCCTCGATCATGAGGCTTTAAAACGGCGTGTAGGAGTCTACAAAAATGACTAGAAATCGCAGAGAATTGTGGTCGTAGATCAGACCAGCGCGCAAACCAACCCCCCTTTCCATCGACTCATCCACACCTCACGCTGCCTCGGCAAGGCCGGCAGCATCATCACGAACCAGTCTCACACCCCAACTCCCTCTTCTCCCCGCTCCCATCGGGCAAAAAGGTATTGACAGTGTGCAAACAAGCGCACACCTCCAGATTCGGAAGGTGGACAAAAATGCTGGAGAAACTCAGCGGGTGAGGCAGCATCTATGGAGCGAAGGCTACGGTGACGTTTCGGGTCGAGGCCCTTCTTCCGACTCGCGACCCGAAACGTAGCCTATTTCTTCGCTCCACAGATGCTGCCTCACCTGCTGAGTTTCTCAGCATTTTTGTCCACCTTAGATAAGAAGTGTGAGCTGTGAAAATGGGACAGGGGGATGGTGATCTAGGACCCGAAACGTTGCCTATTTCCTTCGCTCCACAGATGCTGCCTCACCCGCTGAGTTTCTCCAGCATTTTTGTCCACCTTCCATTTTTCCAGCATCTGCAGTTCTTTCTTAAACAACCTCCAGATTCAGGGGCAGTTTCTTCCCGGCTGTTATCAGGCAACTGAACCATCCTACCACAACCAGAGAGCGGTGCTGAACTAATATCTTCCTCATTGGCGACACTCGGACTATCCTTGATCGGACTTATACTTGCTTTTTCTCTTGCTGCTAAACACTATTCCCTTATCATGTCATCGATTGTTGTAATCATGTATTGTCTTTCTGCTGGCTGGTTAGCACGCCCACAAAAACGCTTTCACTGTACCTCGGTACACGTGGACACTAGACTGAACTCAGTCCCAGCTGCCTGCGTTGGGGCTGTATCCCTCTAAACCTATTTTAATTTAGAGCTGCAGTGCAAAAATAGGCCCTTCGGCCTACCGAGTCCACACCGACCGTGCACTTGACACGCACACACGCACACACACACTAGGGACAATTTATAATTTTAGCAAAGCCAATTAACGTACAATCCTGTGTGTGGGGGTGCTGGGAGGAAACTGGAGCACCAGGAGGAAAAGCCACGTGGGAAAAAGTGCAAACTACGAACCCGTGGCCAGGATCGAACCTGCCAACTCTACCGCTGCGCCACTGTGCCTGCCCAAAATGTACCCGTGTGAATGATTCTCAAACGTTGTGATTAGTCCTCCCTGCAGATAGATTAATCTGGCCCCCGTCTCTTTTTTCCACTCCCAAGGAAAAACAAATGCCTGCTCTCCTTCAGAAATGAAAACTGAAACCTCTCCAGCCCAAAGATCCTCTAGCGGAGCAAGATAGACCACTCCTGCTAAGTGCAATGGGCTGACGTGTAGTACGCAACGGAGCGGAACGTCGGCCATTTTAGTAACCCGACCCGACCCGCAGTGTAATCAACGTTGCGGGGGAACAGTTTGTGTTAATAAATTAAAATTCTGAAAATGAGGAAAAGATTTTTCCCAAATAACTTTGATTTTTACGAGGATGTTTCCGCACTAGTATCTTTGCTCCGCTACGACGGGATCTTTGGTGCGGAGACGGAAGCCGGTTACGAAAATCACCCTGCGAATCCGCCCATGATCGTACTACGTCTTTTTCGTCGAGTGGGCCATCTTGCTCGGCGATCGGATCTTTGCTCCAAACCTTTTTGAGCGCAAACATATCCTTTCTGCGGTGTGGTGAATAGAGCTGTCCACCACAATCCTAGCTGTGACCCCACCTGATGTTAGACACTAAAAGCTTCTTCAAGTTGTACGAAAATCTATGTGGGTAAGAACTGCAAATGCTGGTTTAAATCGAAGGGAGACACAAAATGCTAGAGTAGCTCGACGGGACAGGCAGTATCTCCGGAGAGAAGGAATAGGTGACGTTTCGGGGCTCGACCCGAAGCCTTACATTTTTCCAGCATCTGCAGTTCTTTCTTAAACCTCTCCAGACTGAATGTCAGGTGGAGGGGGGCGGGACAGAGATAGAATGTAGTCGGAGACAGTGAGATGGGTGGGAGAACTGGAAAGGGGGAGGGGGTGGGGAGAGAGGGAAAGCAAGGGCTACTTGAAGTTTGAGAAGTCAATGTTCATACCAGTGGGGTGCAAGTTATAACCTCCCTGCTCTCGTGTATTCCCTGGCGAAACATAGACAATAGATGCAGGAGTAGGCCATTCGGCCCTTCGAGCCTGCACTGCCATTCAATGTGATCATGGCTGATCATCCAACTCAGTATCCCGTACCTGCCTTCTCTCCATACCCCCTGATCCCTTTAGTCACAAGGGCCACATCTAACTCCCTCTTAAATATAGCCAGATGAACTGGCCTCAACTACCTTCTGTGGCAGAGAATTCACAGATTCACCGACTCTCTGTGTGAAAAATGTTTTTCTCTCATCTCGGTCCTAAAAGACTTCCCCCTTATCCTTAAGCTGTGACCCCTTGTCTGGACTTCCCCAACATCGAGAACAATATTCCTGCATCTAGCTTGTCCAACCCCTTAAGAATTTTGTACGTTTCTATAAAATTCCCCCCTCAATCTTCTAAATTCCAGCGAGTACAAGCCGAGTCTATCCAGTCTTTCTTCATATGGAAGTCCTGCCATCCCAGGAATCAGTCTGGTGAACCTTCTCTGTATTCCCTCTATGGCAAGAATGTCTTTCCTCAGATTTGGAGACCAGAACTGTACGCAATACTCCAGGTGTGGTCTCACCAAGACCCGTCCAACTGCAGTAGAACCTCCCTGCTCCTATACTCAATCCTTTTGCTGTGAATGCTAACATACCATTCGCTTTCTTCACTGGCATGCCTACCAGTCTGAAGAAGGGTTTTGGCCCGAAACGTCGCCTATCCCCTGCCCTCCGTAGATGCTGCTGCACCCGCTGAGTTTCTCCAGCATTTTGTGTACCCCGCCCTACGTTCAATGACCGGTGTGCCATGACACCCAGGTCTCGTTGCATCTCCCCTTTTCCTAATCGGCCACCTAAAGAAGCCAGGTATCCCTTAAGTTGCTTTCATCTCTCCCCCCCCCCCCCTATTGACGTGTAGCTATCAGTGGGAGGCATCCTCTGGTCTTTGGTAAGGCCCCAACATTCATTGTTCCTGCCCTGGCCTTTTCAGCTCCTGCAGCGGCAAGATTAGATTCCTCATGCCGCACTCTGCCCAGTTTTACCGAGCGATCAATATCCCTCGTGCAGCCCAAGGGCAAACCTGTTTGTCATCAGCGTGTCGTCTGCAAACTGACTAACCCACCTCTAACATCTGAATGCAAATAGTTCCCACGTTCTAGGAGCAGAATTAGGCCATTCGGGCCCATCGGGTCAACTCAACTCCGCCATTCGAGCAGGGCCGATCTATCTCTCCATCTCAGCCCCCTTCGCCCCATAATCCCTGGCATTTACTGATCAAAAATCAGCCAATCTCCGCCTTAAAAATAGCCATTGACTTGTGGCCTCCACGAATTCCACAGATTCACCACCCTCTGACTAAAATTCCTGCTCATCTCCTTCCAAAGGGACGCCATTTCATTCTGAGGTAAGCCACAGTTGCCCAGCTAAATTTAAAGTGGCACTTTCTTCCAATCCTCAACCCCTGGCTCAACCCCTCCCTTCATCACCTCCGGTTTCAATTCCTGTTGGAATATTTTGGAGGGCCAAGTAACCAAGGCCATTGACCTCGAGTCCTAGACTCCCCCACTAGTGGGAACATCCTCTCCACATCCACTCTATCCGGGCCTTTCACCATGCGGTGAAGTTTCAATGAGGCCCCCCCCCCCCCCCCCCCCCCCCCCCCAGCCTTCTAAACTCCAGCGAGTACAGGCCCAGCGCCGACAAACGCTCATCGTACGTTAACCCACTCGTTCCTGGGATCGTTCTTGTAAACCAACTCTGGACCCTCTCCAGAGCCGGTACATCCTTCCTCAGATACGGGGCCCAAAACTGCTCACAATACTCCAAATGCTGCCCCGACCAGCACCTTATAGATCCTCAGCATTACCTCCCTGTATGTGTAGTCCAGCCCTCTTGAGAAAATGCTTTTGCCTCCCTTACGTAGAAACATAGAAAACAGGTGCAGGAGGAGGCCATTCGGCCCTTCGAGCCAGCACCGCCATTCAATGTGACCATGGCTGATCGTCCCCAATCAATAACTGAGTTGGATGATCAGCCATGATCATATTGAATGGCGGTGCAGGCTCGAAGGGCCGAATGGCCTACTCCTGCACCTAATTTCTATGTTTCTAATAACCCGTGCCTGCCTTCTCCCCATATCCCTTGACTCCACTAGCCCCTAGAGCTCTATCTAACTCTCTCTTAAATCCATCCAGTGACTTGGCCTCCACTGCCCTCTGTGGCAGGGAATTCCACAAATTCACAACTCTCTGGGTGAAAAAGTTTTTTCTCACCTCAGTCTTAAATGGCCTCCCCTTTATTCTAAGACTGTGTGTGGCCCCTGGTTCTGGACTCGCCCAACATTGGGAACATTTTTCCTGCATCTAGCTTGTCCAGTCCTTTTACAATTTGATATGTTTCTATAAGATGTCCCTCAGCCTTCTAAACTCCAGTGAATACAAGCCCATTTGTTGACTCATGCTGTTTGTCTAACTAATTACTTGGTGAAACAGAGTCTTTATGTTTCATGTACAAGGTCACCCAGGTGACTTTGGTTAGCAGCATCTTATCACCTTTTCAAAGCTTTTGTTTTTCCATTTTCTTCTGCCAATGTGCATATGACTACATATTATTGCCAGATTGTACTGTTTGGTATTTCTGCTCAATCCCTTCCCCATATCCCCACAAAGGCCCTCAATCTTTATCAAGCAGAATTTGGCCATTCGGCCCGTCGAATCCTCTGCCATTCGATCATGGCCAATCTGTTTACCCTCCTCTCATAGAAACATAGAAAAATAGGTGCAGGAGTAAGCCATTCGGCCCTTTGAGCCTGCACCACCATTCAATGTGATCATCCAACTCAGTATCCCGTACCTGCCTTCTCTCCATACCCCCTGATCCCTTTAGCCACAAGTGCCACATCTAATGCCCTCTTAAATATAGCCAATGAACTGGCCTCAACTGCCTTCTGTGGCAGAGAGTTCCAGAGACCCACCACTCTCTGTGTAAAGAATGTTTTCCTCATCTCGGTCCTGAAGGAATTCCCCCTTATCCTTAGACTGTGACCCCTTGTCCTGGACTCCCCCAACATCGGGAACAATCTTCCAGCAATCTCTCAACCCCTATTCTCTTGTCTTCTCTCTGCCTTGCATTTAAGAATACGGAGTAAGCCATTTAGAACGGAGATGAGGAAACACTTTTTCTCTCAGAGAGTGGTGAGTCTGTGGAATTCTCTGCCTCGGAGGGCGGTGGAGGCCGGTTCTCTGGGCGCTTTCAAGAGAGAGCTAGATAGGGCTCTTAAAGATAGCGGAGTCGGGATATGGGGAGAAGGCAGGAACGGGGTACTGATTGGGGATGATCAGCCTTGATCACATTAAATGGCGGTGCTGGCTCGAGGGGCCGAATGGCCTAATCCTGCACCTATTGTCTATTGATTTCAGATAAGGGCAACCGGTTCTCTGGATGCTTTCAAGAGAGAGCTAGATAGGGCTCTTAAAGATAGCGGAGTCATAGAAACATAGACAATAGGTGCAGGAGTCGGCCATTTGGTCCTTCGAGCCTGCACCGTCATTCAATATGATCATGGATGATCATCCAACTCGGTATCCTGTACCTGCCTTCTCTCCATACCCCCTGATCCCTTTAGCCACAAGGGCCACATCTAACTCCTGCACCTATTTGGTGAATCTGTGGAATTTTCTGCCACAGAAGGTAGTTGAGGCCAGTTCATTGGCTATATTTAAGAGGGAGTTAGATGTGGCCCTTGTGGCTAAAGGGATCAGGGGGTATGGAGAGAAGGCAGGTACGGGATACTGAGTTGGATGATCAGCCATGATCACATTGAATGGCGGTGCTGGCTCGAAGGGCCGAATGGCCTCTACTCCTATTGCACCTATTCTCGATTGTCAGTCGAAGCAGAACGCACAAACGCCTGCCTTGCCAACTCGCGAGGAGACTGCAGGAAAAATGTTCCGGATGTTGGGGGAGTCCAGAACCAGGGGTCACACAGTTTAAGAATAAGGGGTCGGCCATTTAGGACTGAGATGAGGAGAAGCTTTTCCACCCAGACAGTTGTGAATCTGTGGAATCCTCTGCCACAGCCGGCAGCGGAGGCCGATTCACTGGATGTTTTCATGAGAGAGTTAGATTTAGCTCTTAAGGCTAAAGGAAGCAAAAGCAGGAGCTGGGTTACTGATTTTGGATGATCACATTGAATGGTGGTGCTGGCTGAAAGGGCCGAATGGCCTACTCCTGCACCTATTGTCTATTGACTATTTTTGCCCTTACTAATAATTACCACAGGGCTGTGGAGGCCAAGCCAGCGGATATTTTTTAAGCAGAGATGGGAGACAAATTCTGGCGTCGAGGGTTATGGGGGGAAGGCAGGAAAATGTTTAAACCGAAGGTAGACGCAAAAAGCCGGAGTAACTCAGCGGGACTGGGCTCTCTCTGCCACCACCCATTCATTCTCTCTGGAGATGCTGCCCTGTCCCGCTGAGTATTACTCCAGCTTTTTGAGTCTACCCATGCTCTGAGTGGCGGAGTGGACTCGATGGGGGCCGAATGGCCTAATTCTACTCCTGTAACGTGTGAACTTGTAATCGAGAACTGATCAGTCTGCGCTTTTTAAAAATGTTTTCCGGTCGAAGCTCTTCTTCCGACCAAAGATCCTATAGCAAGGTAGACCACAACTGCTAAATGCAATGGGCTGACGTGTAGTACGCAACGGAGCGGAACGTCGGCCATTTTAGTAACCCGACCCGACTCGCAGTGTAATCAGCGTTGCGGGCGAACAGTTTGTGTTCATAAATTAAAATTCTGAAAATGAGGAGAAGAATTTTACCAAATAACGTTTATGTTTCCGTAACCGGCTTCCGTCTCCGCACTAGTCACCCTACGGGAACTTTGGTGCGGAGACAGAAGCCGGTTACCGAAATGGGGCCGAAAATCACCCGTGAATCTGCCCGTGACCGTACTACGCCTCTTTTTCGTCGAGTGGACTAACTTGCTCATAGAAACATAGACATAGAAAATAGGAGCAGGAGGAGGCCATTCGGCCCTTCGAGCCTGCACCGCCATTCAATATGATCACGGCTGATCATCCAACTCAGTATCCCGTACCTGCCTTCTCCCCATACCCCCTGATCCCTTTAGCCACATCTAACACCCTCTTGAATATAGCCAATGAACTGGCCTCAACTACCCTCTGTGGCAGAGAATTCCACAGATTCGCCGCTCTCTGTGTGAAAAATGTTTTTCTCATCTCGGTCCTAAAAGACTTCCCCCTTGTCCTTAAACTGTGCTTGCTGTAGGATCTTTGCTTGCGTCTCGAATCGGAAACGTCAGCCGTTCCTTCTCTCCACGGCTGAGTAACTCCAGCGTTTTGCTCCTGTGATGCCAAGTTTAGCGGGTGGCTGTTCTCGTGGGGGGTGGGGGGGGGGGAGGGGCGTGGTGATGGGGGAGGGGGAGGGGGCAGGAGCTTGGATGGTTGTGGGTTGCCGAGCGCCGAGGGACTGATCGCCTTGCCTTCCGCTGCAGAATCGCTCGGCGCAGAATCCCAAGATGGCCGACCACTCCGATGTGGACTTCGAGACCGGCCACTCTGGAGCCTCCACCACCTTCCCGACGCAGTGCTCCACCCTGCGCAAGAACGGCTTCGTCGTGCTGAAAAAACATCCCTGCAAGATCGTGGACATGTCCACCTCCAAGACTGGCAAGCACGGCCACGCCAAGGTAAGGGCCCCCCGCATGCCCGCCCGCTGAGGACAAGCTGCCTTTTCCGTTTATGACAATAGACAAAATGTACGGGAGTCGGCCATTTGGCCCTTCGAGCCAGCACCGCCACCCAATGTGATCTTCTTCTTAATCTTCTTTCGTGTGGCGTGCACAGCCTAAACAGAAACATAGAAAATAGGTGCAGGCGTAGGCCATTCGGCCCTTCCAGCCCGTACAGCCTAATCCTACACCTATTGTCTATTGATTTCAGTTAAGGGGCTGTCCCACTGAGGCAACCGGTTCTCTGGATACTTTTCAAGAGAGAGCTAGATAGGGCTCTTAAAGATAGCGGAGTCATAGAAACATAGAAAGTAGGTGCAGGAGTAGAGGCCATTCGGCCCTTCCAGCCTGCACTGCCATTCATATGATCATGGCTGATCATCCAACTCAGTATCCTGTACCTGCCTTCTCTCCATACCCCCTGATCCCTTTAGCCACAAGGACCACATCTAACTCCCTCTTAAATATAGCCAATGAACTGGCCTCAACTACCTTCTGTGGCAGAGAATTCCACAGATTCACCACTCTCTGTGTGAAAAATGATTTTCTCATCTCGGTCCCAAAAGATTTCCCGCTTATCCTTAAACTGTGACCCCTTGTCCTGGACTTCCCCAACATCGGGAACAATCTTCCTGCATCTAGCCTGTCCAACCCCTTAAGAATTTTGTAAGTCTCTATAAGATCCCCCCTCAATCTTCTAAATTCCAACGAATACATCCAGTCTTTCTTCATATGGAAGTCCTGCCATCCCAGGAATCAGTCTGGTGAACCTTCTGTGTACTCCCTCTATGGCAAGGATGTCCTAAAGTTGTAGGATAACTTGTTCTATTCTTCTGTGTGTGCACGTCGAGTTGATTGCATTAGTCGAAACAGGGCGGACCACGTGAAGGTTGCAATCTCGCACCCCAATGTGATCGCGGCTGATCATCCCCAATCAGTACCCCGTTCCTGCCTTCTCCCCATACCCCCTGGCTAACGGAATCAAGGGATATGGGGAGAAGGCAGGAACGGGGCTACTGATACTGGATGATAAGTCCAGATTCCGAATTTGAGGAAGGACGTCCTTGTGATTGAGGCGGTGCAGCGTAGGTTCACCAGATCGATCCCTGGGATGGCGGGACTGTCATATGAGGAACGATTGATGAGACTGTCTGACCACGTCTGCTCTTCTTGGTTCCTAGGTTCATTTGGTGGGCATCGACATATTCACCTCCAAAAAGTATGAGGATATCTGTCCCTCCACCCACAACATGGACGTGCCCAACATCAAGAGAAGTGATTACCAGGTGAGGACAAGTGGGTATGTTTTACGTCAGTGATAAGATAGATTCTTGATTCTTCGACACGCTAGAGGCAGGATACACGTTCCCGATGTTGGGGGGAGTCCAGAACCAGGGGCCACACGCACACACAGTTTAAGAATAAGGGGTCGGCCATTTAGAACGGAGACGAGGAAACACTTTTCCACCCAGAGAGTTGTGAGTCTGTGGAATTCTCTGCCTCAGAGGGCGGTGGAGGCCGGTTCTCTGGATGCACGTTCAAGAGAGAGCTAGATAGGGCTCTTAAAGATAGCGGAGTCAGGGGGATATGGGGAGAAGGCAGGAACGGGGTACTGATTGGGGACGATCAGCCGTGATCACATTGAATGGCGGTGCTGGCTCGAAGGGCAAAATGGCCTCTACTCCTGCACCTGTTGTCTATTGATTAGGGGCTATGGGGAGAAGGGGGCTGGGAGGGAAAGGTAGACCAGCCACGAATTTGAATGGCGGAGTAGACTTGATGGGCCGAATGGCCTTTCTGGTGCAGGAACCTCTGAAGAACACTGCCGGGGAGGCACGACACAGGGAGCATTGCAGAACAGGAACGCGTGGGTTAACGTACGATGAGCGTTTGTTGGCTCTGGGCCTGTACTCGCTGGGGTTTAGAAGGTCGGGGGGGGGGGGAGGGGGGGGGGGGGTTGGGGACTTCATTGAAACTTTACCGAATAGTGGGCGGCCCGGATATTGTGGATGTGGAGAGGATGTTTCCACTAGTGGGAGAGTCTAGGACCAGAGGGCACAGCCTCAGAATAGAAGGACGTTCCTTTAGGAAGGAGATGAGGAGGAATTTCTTTCGAAACATAGAAAATTCCTGCAGGAAGAGGCCATTCGGCCCTTCGAGCCAGCACCGCCATTCATTGTGATCATGGCTGAATGTGTGGAATTCTTTGGCCTCCACAGATGGCGGTGGAGGCCAAGTCGATGGAGTGTGTAGAAGGGTCTTGAACCGAAACGACAGCCGTTCCTTCTCTCCAGAAATGTCCCGCTGAGTTACTCCAGCCTTTTGTGTCTATCTACGGTTTAAACCAACATCGGAGATAAGGAAATGTTAGGTGTGGAACAGGTCAAAGGGAATGGAGGTCAAGGAACATGCTGGTTGGGGGAAGGTGAGATGAATGCAAACTGAGATACAAGAGGAGTCGAGTACAGCAGCAAAGAGGTCCTTCTGCAGTTGTACAGAGCCCTAGTGAGACCACACCTGGAGTATTGTGTGCAGTTTTGGCCTGTTGGCCTTCATAACAAGAGGAGTCGAGTACAGGAGCAAAGAGGTCCTTCTGCAGTTGTACAGGGCCCTAGTGAGACCACACCTGGAGTATTGTGCGCAGTTTTGGTCCCCTAATTTGAGGAAGGACATTCTTGCTATTGAGGGAGCCCAGCGTAGGTTCACCAGGTTAATTCCCGGGATGGCGGGACTGTCATATGCTGAGAGAATGGAGCGGCTGGGCATGTACACTCTGGAGTTTAGAAGGATGAGGGGGAATCTCATTGAAACATATAAGATTGTTAAGGGACTTTTGAATGAGCTCGTACCGTAGGACAGGCCCTTTACAGTGGGCAAACGGGTCCTTTGGCACGACTTGCCCACATGTCCCATCCACACCAGTCAATAGACCACAGGTGCAGGAGTAGGCCATTCGGCCCTTCGAACCAGCACCGCCATTCAATGTGATCATGGCTGATCATCCCCAATCAGTACCCCGTTCCTGCCTTCTCCCCATATCCCCCTGACTCCACTATCTTTAAGAGCCCTATCTAGCTCTCTCTTGAAAGCATCCAGAGAACCGGCCTCCACCGCCCTCTGAGGCAGAGAATTCCACAGACTCACCACTCTCTGTGAGAAAAAGTGTTTCCTCTTCTCCGTTCTAAATGGCTTACTCCTTATTTTTAAACTGTGTGTGGCCCCTGGATCTGGACTCCCCCAACATCGGGAACATGTTTCCTGCCTCTAGTGTGTCCAAACCCTTAACAATCTTATATGTTTCAATGAGATCCCCTCTCATCCTTCTAAATTCCAGAGTATACAAGCCCAGGAAACATGTTCCTGATGTTGGGGGAGTCCAGAACCAGGGGCCACACACAGTTTAAGAATAAGGAGTAAGCCATTTAGAACGGAGACGAGGAAACACTTTTTCTCACAGAGAGTGGTGAGTCTGTGGAATTCTCTGCCTCAGAGGGCGGTGGAGGCAGGTTCTCTGGGTACTTTCAAGAGAGTGCTAGATAGGGTTCTTAAAGATAGCGGAGTCAGGGGATATGGGGAGAAGGCAGCAACGGGGTACTGATTGGGGACGATCAGCCATGATCACATTGAAAGGTGGTGCTGACTCGAAGGGCCGAATGGCCTCTACTCCTGCACCTATTGTCTATTGTCTAAAATGGAGTTGGAGACGGTCCGACTGGTCGGGGGAACTGGGAAGGGGGAGGGGATGAAAAGAGAGGGAATGCTGGGGTTACTTGAAGTTAGTGAAGTCAATGTTCGTACCATATAACAATTACAGCACGGAAACAGGCCATCTCGGCCCTTCAAGTCCGTGCCGAACAACTTTTTTCCCTTAGTCCCACCTGCCTGCACTCATACCATAACCCTCCATACCCTTCCCATCCATATGCCTATCCAATTTATTTTTAAATGATACCAACGATCCTGCCGCCACCACTTCCACTGGAAGCTCATTCCACACCGCTACCACTCTCTGAGTAAAGAAGTTCCCCCTCATGTTACCCCTAAACCTCTGTCCCTTAATTCTAAAGTCATGTCCTCTTGTTTGAATCTTCCCTATTCTCAAAGGGGAAAGCTTGTCCACATCAACTCTGTCTATCCCTCTCATCATTTTAAAGACCTCAATCAAGTCCCCCCTTAACCTTCTGCGCTCCAGAGAATAAAGACCTAACTTATTCAACCTTTCTCTGTAACTTAGCTGTTGAAACCCAGGCAACATTCTAGTAAATCTCCTCTGTACCCTCTCTATTTTGTTGACATCCTTCCTATAATTGGGCGACCAAAATTGTACACCATACTCCAGATTTGGTCTCACCAATGCCTTGTACAATTTTAACATTACATCCCAGCTTCTATACTCAATGCTCTATATATACTCTATACTGTACCGCTGGGGGTGTAAGCTGCCCAAGCGAAATATGAGGCACTGTTCCTCCATTTTGTGCGCTGGGCCTCACTCTGACAGTGGAGGAGGCCCAGGACGGAGAGGTCAGCGTGGGAATGGGAGGGGGAGTTGAAGTGTTGAGCCACCGGGAGCTCGCGTTGGCCCAGGGAGGGATTGAGGAACAGAGGGCACAGAAGCTTTTCCCTGTACCTTGCTTCAGGTGGCGATGAACTGAATTGAAGGCGCCTCGTTGAATCTTTTTTTTTTCCCCCGCCCCCCTCCCTTTGCCTTCCAGTTGATCGGAATCCAGGATGGCTACCTGACTCTGCTGTCTGAGGCCGGGGAAGTGCGTGAGGATTTGAAGCTTCCCGAAAGTGATTTGGGAAAAGATATGTCGACGCGTTTCGCTAACGGGGAAGAGTTAGCCGTGAGTATTTTCCCCTTGGCCGCGCTGATCCCGCCACCTTTCCCCCTCTTCTTTCGTGTGGCGTGCGCGGCCTAACGTTGTCGGTGAGACCAGGCGATCGTAACGCCCAACACCTCCGCTCGGTCCGCGTTAACCAACCTGATCTCCCGGTGGCTCAGCACTTCAACTCTCCCCTCCCATTCCCGAATCCGACCTCTCTGTCCTGGGGGGCGGGGGGGGGGGGGGGGGGGTCTCCTCCGTGGCCAGACTGAGCACCACCGGAAATTGGAGGAGCAGCACCTCATTTTGGGGGGCAGTGTTAGCTGTGAGGAGGATGCTAGGAGGCTGCAAGGCGACTTGGATAGGCTGGGTGAGTGGGCAAATGTTTGGCAGATGCAGTATAATGTGGATAAATGTGAGGTTATCCACTTTGGTGGCAAAAATAGGAAAACAGACTATTATCTAAATGGTGGCCGATTAGGAAAAGGGGAGATGCAGCGCGACCTGGGTGTCATGGTACACCAGTCATTGAAAGTAGGCATGCAGGTGCAGCAGGCAGTGAAGAAAGCCAATGGTATGTTAGCTTTCATAGCAAAAGGATTTGAGTATAGGAGCAGGGAGGTTCTACTTCAGTTGTACAGGGTCTTGGTGAGGCCACACCTGGAGTATTGCGTACAGTTCTGGTCTCCAAATCTGAGGAAGGACATTATTGCCATAGAGGGAGTGCAGCGAAGGTTCACCAGACTGATTCCTGGGATGTCAGGACTGTCTTATGAACAAAGACTGCATAGACTCGGTTTATACTCTCTAGAATTTAGGAGATTGAGAGGCGATCTTATAGAAACTTACAAAATACTTAAGGGGTTGGACAGGCTAGATGCAGGAAGATTGTTCCCGATGTTGGGGAGGTCCAGGACAAGGGGTCACAGCTTAAGGATAAGGGGGAATTCCTTTAGGACCGAGATGAGAAGGACTTTTTTCACACAGAGAGTGGTGAGTCTCTGGAATTCTCTGCCACAGAGGGTAGTTGAGGCCAGTTCATTGGCTATATTTAAGAGGGAGTTAGATGTGGCCCTTGTGGCTAAAGGGATCAGAGGGTATGGAGAGAAGGCAGGTACGGGATACTGAGTTGGATGATCAGCCATGATCATATTGAATGGCGGTGCAGGCTCGAAGGGCCGAATGGCCTACTCCTGCACCTATTGTCTATGTTTCTATGTTTCTATTCCGCTTGGGCAGCCTGCACCCTAGTGGCATAAACATCAAATTCTCCAATTTCCGGTAGCCCTCGCTGTCTCCTCCCCTTCTCAGATCTCCCTCAGCCCTCTTGCTCCTCCTCCTCCTTTTTCCTTTCCTCTCCCACCCCACATCAGTCTGAAGAAGGGTTTTGGCCCGTAACGTCGCCTATCTCCTTCGCTCCACAGATGCTGCCGCACCCGCTGAGTTTCTCCAGCACCTTCCCCAATCATCCCCGATCAGTATCCCGTTCCTGCCTTCTCCCCATATCCCCTGACTCCGCTATCTTTAAGAGCCCTATCTAGCTCTCTCTTGAAAGCATCCAGAGAACCGGCCTCCACCGCCCTCTGAGGCAGAGAATTCCACAGACTCACCACTCTCTTTGAGAAAAAGTGTTTCCTCGTCTCCGTTCTAAATGGCCGACCCCTTATTCTTAAACTGTGTGTGTGTGGCCCCTGGTTCGGGACTCCCCCAACATCGGGAACATGTTTCCTGCCTCTAGCGTGTCCAAACCCTTAACAATCTTACATGTTTCAATAAGATCCCCTCTCATCCTTCTAAACTCCAGAGTGTACAAGCCCAGACGCTCCATTCTCTCAGGATATGACAGTCCCGCCATCCCGGGAATTAACCTGGTGAACCTACGCTGGGCTCCCTCAATAGCAAGAATGTCCTACCTCAAATTAGGGGACCAAAACTGCACACACTACTCCAGGTGTGGTCTAGTTCCACTAGTCCCACCTGCCCGCGTTTGGCCCACATCCCTCCAAACCTGTCGTATCCATGTACCTGTCTAACTGTTTCTTAAACGTTGGGACAGTCCCAGCCTCAACTACCTCCTCCGGCAGCTCGTTCCATACACCCGCCACACTCTGTGTGAAAAAGTTACCCCTCAGGTTCCTGTTAAATTGGACGCACAGTCAGGCAGCTTCTGCCCAATGTGCCGCTGGCTTTAGACATACAGCACGGAAACGGACCCTTCGCCCCCACAAGCGATCACCCCAGCGTACACGAGCACTATCCTAGACAATTTCCCTTTTGACTACCGAAACCTGCACGCCTTTGGGGTGTGGGAGGAAACCGGAGCACCCGGAGAAAACCCAGGCGGTCACGTAGAAATTAGGTGCAGGTGACGGCCTTTCGAGCCAGCACCGCCATTCAATAGGATCGTGGCTGATCATCCACAATCAGTACCCCGTTCCCGCCTTCTCCCCCATATCCCTTGATTCCGTTAGCCCTAAGAGCTAAATCCAACTCTCTCTTGAAAACATCCAGTGAATCGGCCTCCACTGCCTTCTGTGGCAGAGAATTCCACAGATTCACAGCTCTCTGGGTGGAAACGTTTTTCCTCTTCTCAGTCCCAAATGGCCGACCCCTTATTCTTAAACTGTGTGTGACCCCGGGCTCTGGACACCCCCCCCCCCCAAACATATAACCATATAACAATTGCAGCACGGAAACAGGCCTTCTCGGCCCTTCCAGTCCGTGCCGACCATTTATTTTCCTCTAGTCCCATCTACCTGCACTCAGACCATACCCCTCCATTCCCTTCCCGTCCATATACCTATCATGGGGAACATTTTCCCTGCATCTCGCCTGTCCAATTCCTAAGGGTCTCGATCCGAAACGTCGCCTATTCCTTCGCTCCATAGACGTTGCCCGTCCCGCTGAGTTGCTCCCAGCGGCATAATCACGGACCAGTCTCACCCCCGGCCACCCCCTCTCCTCCCCTCTCCCATCGGGCAAGAGGTAGAGAAGTGTGAAAACGAACGCACACACACACACCTCCGGACCCGAAACGTCGCCTATTTCCTTCGCTCCATAGACGCTGCCTCACCCGCTGAGTTTCTCCACCATTTGGTGTCCACCTGAGAATTTTACCTGTCGCAGCTGGAAGGTGCAGGCAGCGGCTGTGGTCGGGATCGAACCCGCGGTCTCTGGCGCCGCGAGGCAGCAGCTCTACCCGCCACGCTGCCCGCTAAACGCCCGCTCTGTCTCTCCCCAGGTCACAGTCATCAGTGCCATGGGAGAAGAATGTGCTATCGCGATCAAGCAGATGAGCAAGTAACCGCAAGGTAGGTGGGTAGGTGGGAGGATGGAGGAGGAGGAGGCCCCATTCATGTACCGGCAACGAGGGGTGGGCTCCCACCCTTCCCTCCCTCCTGCCCCAACGACTTAACCTTCCAACCCTTGTTAGACAACACACAATAGGTGCAGGAGTAGAGGCCATTCGGCCCTTCGAGCCAGCACCGCCATTCAATACGATCACGGCTGATCATCCCCAATCAGTTCCCCGTTCCTGCCTTCTCCCCATATCCCCTTGACTCCGCTATCTTTAAGAGCCCTATCTAGCTCTCTCTTGAAAGCATCCAGAGAACCGGCCTCCACCGCCCTCTGAGGCAGAGAATTCCACAGACTCACCACTCTCTGTGTGAGAAAAAGTGTTTCCTCGTCTCCGTTCTAAATGGCCGACCCCTTATTCTTAAACTGTGTGTGTGTGGCCCCTGGTTCTGGACTCCCCCAACATCGGGAACATGTTTCCTGCCTCTAGTGTGTCCAAACCCTTAATTATCCAGAGAACCGGCCTCCACCGCCCTCTGAGGCAGGATGTCAGGACTGTCTTGTGAAGAAAGACTGGATAGACTCGGCTTGTACTCTCTAGAATTTAGGAGATTGAGAGGGGATCTTATAGAAACTTACAAAATTCTTAAGGGGTTGGACAGGCTAGATGCAGGAAGATTGTTCCCGATGTTGGGGAGGTCCAGGACAAGGGGTCACAGCTTAAGGATAAGGGGGAAATCCTTTAGGACCGAGATGAGAAGGATTTTTTTCACACAGAGAGTGGTGTGTCTCTGGAACTCTCTGCCACAGAGGGTAGTTGAGGCCAGTTCATTGGCTATATTTAAGAGGGAGTTAGATGTGGCCCTTGTGGCTAAGGGGATCAGGGGGTATGGAGAGAAGGCAGGTACGGGATACTGAGTTGGATGATCAGCCATGATCATATTGAATGGCGGTGCAGGCTCGAAAGGCCGAATGGCCTCTACTCCTGCACCTATTGTCTATGTTTCTATGTCTATAATCTTATATATTTCAATGAGATCCCCTCTCATCCTTCTAAATTCTAGAGTGTACAAGCCCCCCTCTGAGGCAGAGAATTCCACAGACTCACCACTCTCTGTGAGAAAAAGTGTTTCCTTGTCTCCATTCTAAATGGCCGACCCCTTATTCTTAAACTGTGTGTGTGTGTGGCCCCTGGTTCTGGACTCCCCCGACATCGGGAACATGTTTCCTGCCTCTAGCGTGTCCAAACCCTTAATAATCTTATATGTTTCAATGAGATCCCCTCTCATCCTTCTAAATTCTAGAGTCTACAAGCCCCCAACATCGGGAACATGTTTCCTGCCTCTAGCGTGTCCAAACCCTTAATAATCTTATATGTTTCAATGAGATCCCCTCTCATCCTTCTAAATTCTAGAGTGTACAAGCCCCCAACATCGGGAACATGTTTCCTGCCTCTAGCGTGTCCAAACCCTTAATAATCTTATATGTTTCAATGAGATCCCCTCTCATCCTTCTAAATTCTAGAGTCTACAAGCCCCCAACATCGGGGACATGTTTCCTGCCTCCAGCGTGTCCAAACCCTTAATAATCTTATATGTTTCAATGAGATTCCCTCTTTTCTCTTTCCAGGACTTTGGCTTCTGGTGAAACCGCCTTGCCCCAGGCCTGGGGTACGGAAGAAAACCTGTTATTTCAACAAGAATGCATCAAAAGTATAATTTAAAAAGGACAAAAAAAAAACACACAAAAAAAATTGCAAGCGAACACTAACTTTATTTCGGAAATCCTGGTCCACCGCCGAGCCGTCAGTAATAACCCCAACTCGCCCCGTCCCAAACCAGGCACAACAATGTCCCTCGCAAACAAACCTTGGACCTAATATTCGCTGCTATATCGGCAAGAGGCTCGGCAAGATTAGTACCTGTTACTGTCTCACACCGGGCAATGGCTTCAGAGATTCCCTCCCTCCCTCCTCTCTCTCTATCTCTCCCTTCTTCATTCCCTCTCTCCCTCCCACCCACCTTACTTTCTTCCATTCTCGCCACCTTCTCTCCCTCCTTTCCCCCCCTCTTTCTCTCCCACCTTCTGTCTCTCCTCTCTCTCCCACCGACCCTCTCTCCTTCTCTCCCTCCTTCCTGCTCTCACTTTCTGTCTCTCCTCACCCCCTCTCCCTCTCCTCCTCTCCCATCTTCCCTCTCTCTCTCTCCTCCTCTCCCACCTTCCCTCTCTTTCCCACCTTCCCTCTCTCTCTCTCTCCTCCTCTCCCACCTTCCCTCTCTCTCCCACTTTCTGTCTCTCCTCTCCCGCCCTCTCTCTCCTCCCACTCCCACCCGCCGTTCCCTCCCCCCCCCCCCCCCCCCACCCACGTACGTTGCGGACAGTCTCACCGTCGTTGCTCTGCTGCGCACAGCGTGAGAGTCGGACTCTCTCCTCCCTTGTCCGTGAAGAGCACCCGGTTCTGGCTGCCTCGTGTGGCGGTCGAGTGCTGTTGTGTTCAGGGAAGGGGGAGTGTACGAGTGTGAGCAAGCGCGTGTGTGTGTGAGTGGGTATGTGAGTGTGGTTGTTTGCGCGCGTGCGTGTGTGTGTATATGTGGGCGTGTGTGTATATATGTGGCTGTGTGTGTATATATGTGGCTGTGTGTGTATATATGTGGCTGTGTGTGTATATATGTGCGCGCACGTGTGTATATGTGGGCGTGTGTGTATATATGTGGCTGTGTGTGTATATGTGGGCGTGTGTGTATATGTGTCTGTGTATATATGTGTGCGCGCACGTGTGTATATGTGGGCGTGTGTGTATATGTGTCTGTGTGTATATATGTGTGCGCGCACGTGTGTATATGTGGGCGTGTGTGTATATATGTGGCTGTGTGTGTGTATATGTGGGCGTGTGTATATATGTGGCTGTGTGTGTATATATATGTGTGCGCATGTGTGTATATGTGGGCGTGTGTGTATATGTGGCTGTGTGTGTGTATATGTGGGTGTGTGTATATATGTGTGCGCGCACGTGTGTATATGTGGGCGTGTGTGTATATATGTGGCTGTGTGTGTGTATATGTGGGCGTGTGTATATATGTGGCTGTGTGTGTATATATATGTGTGCGCATGTGTGTATATGTGGGCGTGTGTGTATATGTGGCTGTGTGTGTGTGTATATGTGGGTGTGTGTATATATGTGTGCGCGCATGTGTGTGTATATGTGCGTGTGCCTGTGTGTATGTATGTGCGTGAGTGCGTGCTCGAGTGTTTCTGTGTCATTTGTTCATCCAGTCTCCCCCCCCGTCCCGGGTGTGCCCCTCCCCCCCCCGTCCCGGGTGTGCCCCTCCCCTCCCCTGAACTGACACCAACCCTCAACCTTTCCCTCGGCCCTGCAAGCTCCTGGTGTCCTGAGCAGCGGCCGACAGCAGCTTCAAAACAAAGTCCATTTAAAGCTTGTGGATCGCATAAACCCCTCTTATACCCCTTCCCCCCCCCCCCCCCGAAAAGCAAAGGGGGGAAGGGGCGGGGGGGGGGGGGGAAGGAGCGGATTGCCCGTTGGAGCTCGGACCACCTGAAAGGAGGCCACATTTAAATCTGTTTTAACGGCAATTATAAAACCGTGCTACGATCCGAGCATTAGAAGCACGAGGGGGAGGGGGGGACTCTTCCCCTCCCCCTCCCCATTAGCTGCCCCCTCTCCTTTCTGGTGCCGAGTTTTAAGTGCTGGTTTAAGGCTTAGAAGTGGACTTTTGTTGTTGTTGCCGGGACTACGAACCCCCCCCCCCCCCCCCCATCTTCTCCGCCCTGCAGATCTTTCTCTCTCTCTCTCTCTCCCCCCCCCCCCCCATTTATTTACTTCTGTGGGCTTAGGAGGGGAGGAGAGGAGGGGGGGGGGGCGGGAGAGAGAGAGAGAGAGAGAGAGATTCCAGGCCTTGACTGCATCCTCCACACCCACCCTCCCTCCCTCCCTCCCTCCCCCCTAGGTCCAGGTCCCGTGTGATTTAGCATGAAGACTCCTCAATCTAAGGGCAGGGTGCCTAACACACTGTAGGGTAGAAGTTGTATCTTAAATCGCGTGGCCTTTCTTCCCCTCTTGTCTTCCCACCCCCCCCCCTCCTCCTATCCCTACCTCCATTTTAATGGTCTCGGGCATTTTTTAAGTAAAATTCTGGGGCTCTTCTGCCCCTGCATCTACACACACTCACACATACTCACACACACTCACACAAATACACACTCACTCTCACACACAAACACACACTTGCTCACATACACTGTCACACACACACAAACACACACTCACACACACTCACACACACACGCGCACACACACACTCACTCTCACACACAAACACACACTTGCTCACATACACTCACACACACACAAACGCACACTCACACACACACACTCACACACACACGCGCACACACACACTCACTCTCACACACAAACACACACTTGCTCACATACACTCTCACACACACACAAACACACACTCTCACACACACTCACTCACACACACACACTCACACGCGCACACACTCACACGCGCACACACACACACACAGACTCATTCACACATAGACTCGCTCTCACACACTCACTCACACACACAGACTCATTCACACACAGACTCACACTCACTCACACTCACGGCTCGATTCCACTGCAAGGTTTTTTTAAAATATAAACTGAAATGAGAAAGAAAACGCATGTTTTAGTCGGGCTCCGTGGTTTGGGTTTGTTTTGTGTATCGAGGGACGTGGGCGGGGTGGGGAGGGAGGAGGGGAGATAAGATGTCCGCAGAGCTTTTTTTTTCTTTCCGGGGTGGCTGGCTTCCACTGCACCGTGGCTTACCCAGAGACCTGGGCTCGGTGCCCCCCCCCCTCCCCCAATGGTCGCTCCTCCTTGCAATCTCTCACTGTCTATTACTAGCGACACCTCAACTCCGCCGGGGGGGGAGGGGGGGGGGGGGGGAGAGGGTGTCTAACCTGACTCTGAATAACATGCAAACCAGTTTAAATAAAGTTGACTTACAAAAAAAAATCCCCCCTTCGTGACCGATTTTTTTCCTTGCTTGCTTGCTTACACGGGACGCAAGAGGCATTTAGGTGCGGAGTTGGGAATAAAACTTGTAACTGGCAGGAACGGGGTTACTGATCAGCCGTGATCATATTGAATGGCGGTACTGGCTCCAAGTAGGCCTACTCCTAAGGGGTCGGCCATTTAGAGTGGAGAGTGGCGAGTCTGGGGAATTCTCTGCCTCAGAGGGCGGTGGAGGCAGATTCTCTGGATGCTTTCAAGAGAGAGCTAGATAGGGCTCTTAAAGATAGCGGAGTCAGGGGATATGGGGAGAAGGCAGGAACGGGGAACTGATTGGGGATGATCAGCCATGATCACATTGAATGGCGGTGCTGGCTCGAAGGGCCGAAATAGGCCTACTCCTGCACCTATTGTCTATAATTTAGGGTTACACAAAAGGCTGGAGAAACTCAGCGGGTGCAGCAGCATCTAAGGAGCGAAGGAGATAGGCGACATTTCGGGTCAAGACCCTTCTTCAGACAATAAATCTCCGTCTATAATCTAGGGCTGAGATGAGGATTTCACCCAGAGAGTTGTGAATCTGTGGAATTCTCTGCCACAGAAGGCAGTGGAGGCCAATTCACTGGACGTTTTCGAGAGAGAGTTAGATTTAGCTCTTGGGGCTAACGGAATCAAGGGATATGGGGAGAAAGCAGGAACGGGGTTATTGATCAGCCGTGATCATATTGAATGGCGTTGCTGGCTCGAAGTAGGCCTACTCCTAAGGGGTAGGCCATTTAGAACGGAGACCAGGAAACACTTTTTATCGCAGATAGTTGTGAATCTGTGGGATTCTCTGCCTCGGAGGGCGGTGGAGGCCGGTTCACTGGATGTTTTCAAGTTAGGTAGAGCTCTTAAAGATAACGGTGTTGGGATATGGGGAGAAGGCAGGAACGGGGTACTGATTGGGGATGATCAGCCGTGATCACATTGAATGGCGGTGCTGGCTCGAAGGGTCTAAATAGGCCTACTCCTGCACCTATTGTCTATGTTGCCCATCAGCGTAGAGCTATATATTTTTTCAGCATCTCCTTAGCAAAAGAAAATTAATTGTCCAAGCTATCTTGGCAACGTTTAACACGAGCCAGAAGTGAAGAGAGTACAACATGTTGGATTGGGATGCGGTTGTGGTCTGTGTGATACAAAACCCCCTTGCAGAATTACATGGAAAGGCTTATTAGTGAAAGGCCCGGATAGAGTAGATGTGGAGAGGATGTTGCCACTCGCAGGAGAGTCTAGGACCAGAGGGCACAGCCTCAGGAATACTAAGGATGTCAGAGGGTGTTCAATCTGTGGGATTCTTTGCCACAGACGGCTGTGGAGGCCACAAGTCAGTAGATACGAGAAAGATCCCAGGAACGAGTGGGTTAACGTACGATGAACGTTTGTCGGCGCTGGGCCTGTACTCGCTGGAGTTTAGAAGGATGAGCGGGGACCTCATTGAAACTTCACCGAATAGTGAAAGGCCCAGATAGAGTGGATGTGGAGAGGATGTTTCCACTAGTGGGAGAGTCTAGGACCTGTTCTTTTCAGGAATTCCTTCAGCCAGAGGGCGGTGAATCTGTGGAATTCTTTGCCGCAGACGGCTGTGGAGGCCACAAGTCAGTGGATCGTTTTAAGGGGGAGACAGATAGATTCTTGATTAGTGCGGGTGTCGGGGGAGAAGGCAGGAGAATGGGGTTGAGAGGGAGAGCTAGATCGGCCATGATTGAATGGCGGAGTAGACCATGGGCCGAATGGCCTAATTCTGCTGCTATCACTTATGGGGAGAAGGTAGGTATGGGGTACTGATTGGGGATGATCACACTGAACGGTGGTGCAGGCTTGAAGGGCCAAATGGCCTACTCCTGCACCTATTGCCTATTGAAATTACTGATCTCTTCCTTCCCCCCCCCCACCACTTTTCCTCTCCACACATCCCTTAATCCCAGATTATTCAGTAAATTAGAAGCCAGTTAACCTACCCATCCCATGCCTTGTTGGGATGTAGGGGGAATGAGGAGCACCCGGAGAAAAAAAACCCCACGCGGTCACGGGGAGGAAATACAAACTGCACAGACAGCGGCCCCGAGGTCAGGATCGAACCCGTGTCTCGAGCTCTCAGGCAGCGTCTCAACCCAACCAGGCCATCCAGAACAGTCGAGGGGGAGTAGAAGTGATTGCAACAGGTAGAGCTGCTGCCTCACAGCGCCGCGGACCCGTTCGGTGCTGCCTGTGCGGAGTTTGCACGTTCTCCCCGTGGGTTTTTCTCCGGGCGCTCCGGTTTCCCCCCCACACTCCAAAGGCGGGCGGGTTTGTGGGCTAATTGGCCTCGGTAAAAAAAATTGTAAATTGTCCCCTGGTGGTGTGTGTGTAGGAGAGCGTTAGTGCGCGGGGATCACTGGTCGGCGCGGGTTTCCGCGCCTGTATCTCTGAACCACACGGAGCTCAAGAGAGGGTGGCAGAACAAACAATGCGACTCGATGTACTTTAAAAAGAGGTGCAGGTTTAATAGGACGAGACATGTACTGAACAATTCTACGACAGCCAACTTTTAGCCAGTTGGAAGATTGATCGGTTGAAAGATTTAGAAATAGGCCCTTCGGCCCACTGAGTCCACGCTGCCCTTCGATCACCCGCGCTCCCTACATAACAGGCATTGAATTTCGCGATGGGTCACTTGACCTACAAACCCGCGGCAGGGGAGAACGTGCAGACGGCACACAGGCAGCACCCGACGTCAAGGGCGATTCCGGGTCCCTGGATAATGTGGGGTGGACAAAAATGCTGGAGAAACTCAGCGGGTGAGGCAGCATCTATGGAGCGAAGGAAATAGGTGACGTTTCCTGACGTCACCTATTCCTTCATCATTCGGAAGAAGGGTCTCGACCCGAAACGTCACCTATTCCTTCGCTCCACAGATGCTGCCTCGCCCACTGAGTTTCTCCAGCATTTTTGTCCACCTTCGATTTTTCCAGCGTCTGTAGTCCCTTCGTAAAGAGGATAATACGGGGGATTTTTTTGTGGAGCGCAGCCGGGGTTCAGGTCGGGGAGACGGTGGACCAGACGACTGCCGGCCACGGATCCTTCCTCTGCCGGCCACCGTCACACACGTAACCAGGCGGGAGCCATTGGTGCAAGGAGCGATGCAGGGAATGACTCCAGCATCTTCAAGGTCGGATCCCCCCCCCACCCCCAATCCGGACGTAAAGGTTTCCGATCGAGGAGGAGAGGGACGCAACGAGAGGACCTGAGCTATAGGGAGAGGTTGAGCAGGCTGGGACTATTCCTTGGAGCGCAGGAGGATAGAGGTGTACAAAACCACAAGAGGAATAGATCGGGGAGTCTCTGGCCCAGAGTAGGGGAATCGAGGACCAGAGGACATAGGTTTGAGGTGAAGGGGAACAGATTTAATAGGAATCTGAGGGGTAACCTTTCCACACAGAGGGTGGTGGGTGTATGGAACGAGCTGCCGGAGGGAGGTACTAGCCCAATGTTTGAGAAACAGTTAAGACAGGTACATGCATAGGACAGGTTTGGAGGGGTGTGAACCAAACGCGGGCTGGTGGGACTAGTTGGGCCGAAGGGCCTGTTTCCGTGCTGCATCACTCTATGACTAGTGTAGGTGGGACATGTTGGCCAGCGTGGGCAAGTCGGGCCGAAGGGCCTGTTTCTGCGCTGTATCACTTTGTGACTAGTGTAGGTGGGACATGTTGGCTGTTGTGGGCAAGTCGGGCCGAAGGGCCTGTTTCCGCGCTGCATCACTCTGTGACTAGTGTAGGTGGGACATGTTGGGCCGAAGGGCCTGTTTCTGCGCTGCATCACTCTATGACTAGTGTAGCTGGGACGTGTTGGGCCGAAGGGCCTGTTTCCGCGCTGCATCACTCTGTGACTAGTGTAGCTGGGACATGTTGGCCAGCGTGGGCATGTTGGGCCGAAGGGCCTGTTTCTGCGCTGCATCACTCTATGACTAGTGTAGGTGGGACATGTTGGGCCGAAGGGCCTGTTTCCGCGCTGTATCACTCTGGGACTGCCAACTCCAGAACATCGAGCGCGTGCTGCCGACTGGACTTTGGAGACAGCGCCGAAGTTCCTCTGCGCGCCAGAGGAATTTCACCGGGCCAGACGTACAAGCGGCGGGTAATGCACGGCGGGGGCGGGGGTGGGGCGAGGTGACGGAGCCGCTGCGTATGCGGTCACTGGTGGTAGTAACGCTGCCCCTGCCCGTGCTGGAGGTAGGCGTGACGCGGTGCAGCCTGACCCGCCGTCTGGAAGCCGGCCTGCAACGGCACAAGACGAGAACGTTAGCGGCAGATCAGGACACAGCGGCTCTAGGCTGAGAGTCCGTAACCACCGATTCAAGCAATTCACAAGTTACAGGAGCAGAATCAGGCCATTCGGCCCATCCAGTCTACTCCGCCATTCAATCATGGCTGATCTATCTCTCCCACCCAACCCCATTCTCCTGCCTTCTCCCCGTAACCCCTGACACCCGCACTAATCAACAATCTATCCGTGTTAAAGAAGGAACTGCAGATGCTGGAGAATCGAGGGTTACACAAAACGCTGGAGAAACTCAGCGGGTGCAGCAGCATCTAAGGAGCGAAGGAGATAGGCGACGTTTCGGGTCGAGACCCTTCTTCAGACTCCTATCCGTCTATCCAATCTATCCGTCTCTGCCTTCAAAATATCCACTGACTTGTGGCCTCCACAGCCGTCTGTGGCAAAGAATCCCACAGATTCACCGCCCTCTGACTGAAGAAATTTCCTCCTCATCTTTCTAAAAGAGCGTCCTTTAATTCTGAGGCTGTGCCCTCTGGTCCTAGCCTCTCCCACTAGTGGAAACATCCTCTCCACATCCACTCTATCTGGGCCTTTCATTATTCTGTAAGTTTCAAAGAGGTGTCCCCTCATCCTTCTAAACTCCAGCGAGTACAGGCCCAGCGCCGACAAACGCTCATCGTACGTTAACCCACTCGTTCCTGGGATTGTTCTTGTAAACCTCATCTGGACCCTCCCCAGAGCCGGCACGTCCTTCCTCAGATATGGGGCCCACATTTGCTCACAGTACTCCAAATTTGGCCCGACCAGCACCTTAGAGCCTCAGCATGACATCGCCACAAACCTGCACACAATACTCCAGGTGCGGTCTCACCAGGGCCCTGTACAACGGCAGTCGGATCTCCTTGCTCCGAAACTCAAATCCTCTCGCAATGAAGGCCAATGAAGGACGATCAGCCATGATCACATTGAATGGCGGTACTGGCTCGAAGGGCCAAATGAAAGGCCTACTCCTGCACCCATTGTCTAATGTCTAACATAGATAACCTCTCTATCTAAGGTAGACACAAAAACCTGGAGTAACTCAGCGGGACAGGCAGCATCTCTGGAGAGAAGGAATGGGCGACCCATCTATCTCTGCCTTAAAAATACCCACTGACTTGTGGCCTCAACAGCCTTCTGTGGCAAATAATTCCACAGATTCACCACCCTCTGACTACGAAAATTCCTCCTCATCTCCTTCTTAAAAGAACGCCCTTTAATTCTGAGGCTGTGCCCTCTAGTCCTAGACTCTCCCACTAGAATCCCTTCTCTGTGGGAGCTGCTTTCTCTCCTAGTGCTCTTGTTCCCACCAGACATACGGCGGCCATTTTGCCCCGTACGTCACAGGTCTGCGTTAGCGCTGTCCCCCCCCCCCCCCCCGTTCACTCACCGCGAGGGTCTGCTGGGGTGGGGTGTCGTGGGGGAAGCCTCCAGGAGACGCAGGTCGCTGCGGGTGAACATAGGCGAGTCCGGCCTGCAAGATACATAGAGTCACAGAGTGATACAGCGCGGAAACAGGCCTTTCGGCCCAACTTGCCCACACTGGCCAACATGTTCCAGCTATACTAGTCCCAGAGTGATACAGCGCGGAAACAGGCCCTTCGGCCCAACTTGCCCACACTGGCCAACATGTTCCATCTACACTAGTCCCAGAGTGACACAGCGTGGAGACAGGCCCTTCAGCCCGACTTGCCCACGCCGGCCAACATGGGCCACATCTATCGCCATAGTGTGACACTGGGTGTGGGATTTCCCGTTAGTTTTCATGTGATTTTCCAATTCGTTTTCTGCACTTCCCAGGTCCCAAGGGGTCGGCCATTTAGAATGGAGACGAGGAAACACTTTTTCTCACAGAGAGTTGTGAGTCTGTGGAATTCTGTCTCAGAGAGCGGTGGAGGCCGGTTCTCTGGACGCTTTCAAGAGAGAGCTAGATAGGGCTCTTAAAGATAGCGGAGTCAGGGGATATGGGGAGAAGGCAGGAACGGGGTACTGATTGGGGATGATCAGCCATGATCACATTGAATGGCGGTGGTGGCTCGAAGGGTCTATTGTCTATTGTCCCTGGTAGACAAAAGTGCTGGAGAAACTCAGCGGGTGCGGCAGCATCTATGAAGCGAAGGAAATAGGCGGCATTTCGGGCCGAAACCCTTCTGGACCCCGGGACTGGCAGTAGCAGCCAGGTTGCCTGCGTGCCGCAGAACTGGCTGCAGCTCCCACATCGCGAAAACGAATTGAAAACAAATCCGCCCGCGGGCTGAATGAAATCGGGTTGGGGGCCGAATGCGGCCCGTGGGCCGGATGAACTCGGGTTGGGGGCCGGATGCGGCCCATGGGCCGTAGGTTACCGACCCCCTGGTCTAAAGAAGCCACGAATGATACTTACAGAATCCGTGAATCCAGACTGTTGGTTCGCATGTTCCAATTGCTTCTGGAGAGGTATAGTCGTACTCGGGGAAATAAAGCCTGTAGTCAAGAGGGAGGCAAATAGTCAGTTAGTCGTGGATGATGGGAAGCACAAGACAGCAAACTGCAGTGGAAGGACGGACTGCTGGAAGAACCCAGCGAGCCAGGCAGCATCTGTGGAAGCAGAGGAATGGTTGACGTTTCGGCTCGAAGGGGAGATTACTTTTCAGTTTTAAAGATGCAGCGTGGAAACAGGCCCTTCGGCCCATCGATGTCCGTGCTGACCAGCGATCACGCCACACGCTAACACTGTCCCACACACCGGGGACCATTTAGCCATGAACCCGCACGTCTGTGGAATGTGGGAGGAAATCGGAGCGCCCGTGCAGAATCCACGGGGATGCAGGTTAGACCGTGCAAACTCCGTACAGACAGCACTCGTAGTTGGGGTCGAACGAGTCTCTGGTGCTGAGAGCCAGCGACTCTACTGCTGCCCTGCTGTGGCGGTGGGAGATAGCATCGAAGCGTGTGTGTGTGTGGGTGTTTGTGTGTGTGGATGCGCGTGTGTGGGTGGGCGAGCGATGGTGGGCCATTTTGCAACGGTAGAGTCGCTGCCTCACAGCGCCAGAGACCCGGGTTCGATCCCGACTACGAGTGCTGTCTGTGCGGAGTTTGAATGTTCTCCCTGTGCCCGCTTCTTGGCCGATCATCCAAAATCAGTAACCCCGTTCCTGCTTTCTCCCCATATCCCTTGATTCCGTTAGCCCGAAGAGCTAAATCTAACTCTCTCTTGAAAACATCCAGTGAATCGGCCTCCACTGCCTTCTGTGGCAGAGAATTCCACAGACTCACAACTCTCTGGCTGAAAAAGTTTTTCCTCATCTCAGTTCTAAACGGCCAACCCCTTATTCTTAAACTGTGGAACCCCTGGTTCTGGACTCCCCCCAACATGGGGAACATTTTTCCTCCATCTAGCCTGCCCAATCCCTTAAGAATGTTACATGTTTTGATAAGATGTCCTCTCATCCTAAATTCCAGAGAATACAAGCCCAGTCGACCCAGTAATTGGTTTGCCAGCTCCGGGCTCTTCCTGGCGGAGGGCTCCTTACCTTGCTGAGGGGTGAAGTGTCCGTGCACGGCGTAGGCGGTCTGCTGGTGTGGGAGGTAGGCCGACATCGCTTGGAAAGCTGAAGGTCCTGGTGCCAGAACAAGCGAGGACAGTCAATAGCAACCGCGCCGGCCCAACTTGCCCGGTCCGTCAGTACCCTCAACCCAACTGTGTGCGTGTGCCTGTCTGGGTGTGTGTGCGTGTGTCTGTGTCTCTGTGTGTGTATGTATGTGTGAGTGAGTCTCTGTCTGTGTGCATGTGTGAGTGTGTGCCTCTGTCTGTGTGAGTGTGTGTGCACACATGTGAGTGTGTTTGTGTGTCTCTGTGTGCGCGTGTCTGTGCCAGTCTGTGAGTGTGTGTCTGTCCGTATGTGTGTGTGAGTGTGTCTGTGTGCGTGTGTCTCTGTGTGCGCGTGTGAGTGTGTCTGTCTGTGTGAGTGTGTGCCTCTGCCTGTGTGAGAGTGTGTCTGTCTTTGTGTGTCTGTCTGTGTTTGTGTGAATGTGTGCCTCTGCCTGTGTGAGAGTGTGTCTGTCTGTGTGTGTGTGAGTGTGTGCCACTGCCTGTGTGAGAGTGTGTGCCTCTGCCTGTGTGAGAGTGTGTGCCTCTGCCTGTGTGAGAGTGTGTCTGTCTCTGTGTGTGCGCATAAGTGTCCGTGTCTGTGTGTGTATGTATGTGTGAGTGAGTGTGTGTCTCTGCCTGTGTGAGTGTGTGCGCGCATGTGTGTGTATGTATGTGTGAGCGTGTGTCTGTGTGTCTCTGTCTGTATGTATGTGTGAGTGTGTGTTTGTGTGCCTGTGTGAGTGTGTGTGCCTGTGTGAGTGTGTCTGTCTGTCTGTGTGTGTCTCTGTGTACGCGTGAGAGCGTGTCTGTGTGTGTGTATGTATGAGTGTGTGTCTGTCTGTGTGTGAGTGTGTCTGTGTGCGTGTGTGCCTCTGTGTGCGTGTGTGAGTGTGTCTGTCTTTGTGTGTCTGTGTGTGTGTGTGTATGACTGTGTGTCTGTGTGTCTCTGACTGTATGTATGTGTGCGTGTGTGCCTCTGCCTGTGTGAGTGCACATGTGAGTGTGTGTGTGTGTGCGCGTGTGTGCATGAGCCTACAGGCAGCAGCTGAGTGACCCGTTGCCATCAGGAGTTTGGCTCGCCTGGAACTGTACATTAGCCACTAGAGCGGCGCGGTGGTGCAGCGGGTAGAGCTGCTGCCTCCCAGAGCCCGGGCCCCGGGTTCCATCCCGACCACGGGGGCTGTCTGTCCCTTTCCCCGTGACCTGCGTGGGCTTTCTCCGGGTGCTACAGTTTCCTCAGTTCAGTTTAGTTCATTGTCCCGTGTACCGAGGTACAGTGAAAAGCTTTTGTTGCGCGCTAACCAGCCAGCGGAAAGACAATACATGATTACATTCGAGCCGTCCACAGTGTACAGATACAGGATAAGGGAATAACGTTTTAGTGCAAGGTAAAGCCCAATCAAGGATAGTCCGAGGTTCACCAATGAGGTGGATAGTAGTTCAGGACCGCTCTCTGGTTGTGGTAGGATGGTTCAGTTGCCTGATAACAGCCGGGAAGAAACTGTCCCTGAATCTGGAGCCATTTCTTCTCACATCTTGTACAACTGTAACCTGACCTCCCAACTTCTATGCTCATACATTGGCATTGGACAGGGTATGAGTACGGAGGTTAGGACATAGAAACATAGAAATTAGGTGCAGGAGTAGGCCATTCGGCCCTTCGAGCCTACACTGCACCGCCATTCAATATGATCATGGCTGATCATCCAACTCAGTATCCCGTACCTGCCTTCTCTCCATACCCCCTGATCCCTTTAGCCACAAGGGCCACATCTAACTCCCTCTTAAATATAGCCAATGAACTGGCCTCAACTACCCTCTGTGGCAGAGAGTTCCAGAGACCCACCACTCTCTGTGTGAAAAAAGTCCTTCTCATCTCGGTCCTAAAGGATTTCCCCCTTATCCTTAAGCTGTGACCCCTTGTCCTGGACCTCCCCAACATCGGGAACAATCTTCCTGCATCTAGCCTGTCCAACCCCTTAAGAATTTTGTAAGTTTCTATAAAATCCCCTCTCAATCTCCTACATTCTAGAGAGTATAAACCGAGTCTATGCAGTCTTTGTTCCTAAGACAGTCCTGACATCCCAGGAATCAGTCTGGGGAACCTTCTCTGCACTCCCTCTATGGCAAGAATGTCCTTCCTCAGATTTGGAGACCAGAACTGTACGTAATACTCCAGGTGTGGTCTCACCAAGACCCTGTACAACTGCAGTAGAACCTCCCTGCTCCTATACTCAAATCCTTTTGCTATGAAAGCTAACATACCATTGGCTTTCTTCACTGCCTGCTGCACCTGCATGCCCACTTTCAATGACTGGTGTAGTTGTACCAGACATCATGTGGCAGTTGTCCCAGACGTTGCTGAGGCCGCACTGTGGGCTCTGTAGTTCAGTTGTGGTCTCCGTGTTAGGGGAAGGATTTTGTTCGGCTGGAAAGGGGGGGCAGAGAAGATTGTGGAGGATGTTCATAAGCGATAGGAGCAGAATTACTGCGCCATTCAATCATGGCTGCTCGATCTCTCCCTCTCAATCCTAATCTCCTGCCCTCTCCACTCAACCCCTGACCCCCAAACTCATCAAGTCGCCGGGGCTCGAGGGTCTGAGCTGCAGGGAGAGGTCGGGCAGGCTAGGGTTTTATTCCTTGGAGCGCAGGAGGTTGAAGGGCGATCTTAGAGAGGTGGATAAAATCACAGGACGTTGTGTGGGCTAGCTATGGTGCACCAGGAATGGTGCGATGGTCTCATACGTGTGACACAGTGTGGAAACTGGCCCAACTTGCCCACACACCGGCCAACACGTCCCAGCTACACTAGTCATATAGAGAGATACAGCGCGGAAACAGGCCCTTCGGCCTGACTTGCCCACACCGGCCAACATGTCTCAGCTACACTAGTCATAGAGTGATACAGCGCGGAAAAAGGCCCTTCGGCCCAACTTGCCCACACCGGCCAACATGTCCCAGCTACACTAGTCATAGTGTGGAAGCTGGCCCTTCGGCCCAACCTGCCCACATGCCCCATCTACACTAGTCATAGAGTGATACAGTGTGGAAACAGGCCCTTCAGACCGACTTGCCAACATGTCCCAGCTACACTAGTCATAGAGTGATACAGCGCGGAAACAGGCCCTTCGGCCCATCTTGCCCACACCGGCCAACATGCCCCAGCTACACTAGCTACACTAGTAGAGTGATACAGCGCGGAAACAGGCCCTTCGGCCCAACCTGCCCCAGCTACACTAGCCCGCGTTTGGTCCGCACCCCTCCACTCATTGGTCTCACCTCGAAGCTGCTGGCTGCTGGCGTAAGTGACGGCCTGCCCCGGACCGTACGGTGGTCCGTGCTGTGTCTGGGTTACGGGGTAGCTGCTGTGCGCTGCCTGGCCGCTCTGGTACTGAGGGTGGTCCGCCTGTGCAACGGTGAACGCCGCCTGGGCCGTGAACGCCCGGTTCTGGAGGGGGGGGGGGGGGGAGATGCAAGCGGGAGGGGGGAGGACACACATACACACACACGATGAGTTATGGGTGACACGGAGAGAAGGGGAGAATGAGACGGAGGTGGGTGATGCAGAGACAGACAAGAGGCAGAGACAGAGAGAGAGAGACATGGCAGAAACAGAGAGAGAAAAGAGAGACAGAAAACAGAGAAAGAGAGCGTGAGATAGAAAACAGAAAGGCAGAAAGAGAGACAGTGAGAGAGAAGAGAGGCAGACAGAGAGAGAGAGAGAGACAGATACACAGAGAGAGAGACAGATACACAGAGAGAGAGAGAGACAGAGAGAGAGAGATAGATAGATACAGAGAGAGACAGAGAGACAAAGAGAGAGAGACAGAGACAGAGACAGACAGAGAGAGAGAGAGACAGAGAGAGACAGACAGAGAGAGAGGGACAGAGAGAGAGGGACAGAGAGAGAGGGACAGAGAGAGAGGGACAGAGAGAGAGGGACAGAGAGAGAGGGACAGAGAGAGAGGGACAGAGAGAGAGGGACAGAGAGAGAGGGACAGAGAGAGAGGGACAGAGAGAGAGGGACAGAGAGAGAGGGACAGAGAGAGAGGGACAGAGAGAGAGGGACAGAGAGAGAGAGACAGAGAGAGAGACAGAGAGAGAGACAGAGAGAGACAGAGAGAGAGACAGAGAGAGACAGAGAGAGAGACAGAGAGAGAGACAGAGAGAGAGACAGAGAGAGAGAGAGACAGAGAGAGAGACAGAGAGAGAGACAGATACAGAGAGAGAGAGAGAGAGAGAGAGACAGAGAGAGAGAGAGAGACAGAGAGACAAAGAGATCGAGAGATAGATGCTTTGTTTTACATGCTACCCAAACAGATCGGATAACCGTACACAAGAATATTCAAGTCAAACAGTTAAATTATCACGCAAATTAATCTTCCGTTAAAACTGAAGCTGTACGAGAATTGTATCATTCTAATGTCGATTATGTTCTTCTTGTACAATTGCTTTTAATAAAATAAATATTAAAAAAATTAAAAATACTCCGGCGTGTCTTTGGGCTGGGGGTGCGAGTCGGGGGAAAACCTGCAAACTCCATGGGAAGATGGAACGGGGGTGGAGCTGGAGTGTTGGGGTGGCAGAGATCACCCACAGAGGAGAAGCTGACACGCAGGTTAAGAACGATCCCAGGAATGAGTGGAGTTAACGTACGATGAGCGTTTGTCGGCGCTGGGCCTGTACTCGCTGGAGTTTAGAAGGATGAGGGGGGGGACCTCATTGAAACTTACTGAATAGTGAAAGGCCCGGATAGAGTGGATGTGGAGAGGATTTTTCCACTAGTGGGAGAGTCTAGGACCAGAGGGCACAGCCTCAGAATTAAAGGACGTTCCTTTGGGAAGGAGATGAGGAGGAATTTCTTTAGTCAGAGGGCGGTGAATCTGTGGAATTCTTTGCCACAGACGGCTGTGGAGGCCACAAGTCAGTGGACATTTTGAATGTGGAGATTAATTCTTAATTAGTGCGGGTATCAGGGGTTACGGGGAGAAGGCAGGAGAATGGGGTTAGGAGGGAGAGATAGATCAGCCACGATTGAATGGCGGAGTTGGAATGATGGGCCGAATGACCTAATTCTGCTCCAAGAACTTATAGAAACAGAAAATAGGCCATTCAGCCCTACGAGCCAGCACTGCCGTTCAATATGATCATGGCTGATCTATCAGTAGTCCGATCCCGCTTTCTCCCTGTGTCCCTTGATTCCGTTAGCCCCACGAGCCAAATCTAAAGGGCCTGTCCCACTGTACGAACTAATTTAAGAGTTCTCACGAGTTTCCCCTGATTTGAACTCGGAGAATTACGGTAACGGCCGCTCGTCGGTACTCGGGGCTCTCATGGACATTTTTCACCATGTCGAAAATTCTTCGCGAGCTTACTGCGGTTTCCCCGAATACCTCTGTTAGCGTTACGAGCCGCTAAGAGACGTCCCCGAGCTCCGACGTACCCGCTACGTACATTCTACGTGCTTACCACGAGTCCGATTTTTTTTAAAAACTCAGGAGAGCTCTTGAATTACCTCGTACAGTGGGACAGGCCCCTTCACTCTCTCTTGAATGCATTATGAACTCACCTGTGCAATAGCCCCAGATGTGAACATCTGCGATTTGGGGCGGTCTCCCAAAAGACCGGACACTCTCCCGTGACCTTCTGGAACAAAAGTGGAAGAGGAAACAGGTTAGGAACGCAGAGCACCATAGACGCTCCCTCACCCGCTGAGTTACTCCAGCATTTTGTCTACCTTCGATTTTTCCAGCATCTGCAGTTCCTTCTTAAACACATGTAAAATGTCGGTCAAACTGGTAAGAGAGCTGGGAAGGGGGAGGGCTGAAGTGCGAGAGAGGGAAAGCAAGGGTTAGTTGAAGTTAGAGAAGTCAATATTTATACCGCTGGGGTGTAAGCTGCCCAAGCGAAATATGAGGTGCTGTGGGCGCAAGAGGTAAGATTGGTAATGATATGAGTTTAGAAGGATGAGAGGGGATGAGAGGTTCACCAGGTTAATTCCCGGGATGGTGGGACTGTCATACGCTGAGAGAATGGAGCGGCTGGGCTTGTACACTCTGGAGTTTAGAAGGATGAGAGGGGATCTTATTGAAACATATAAGATTGTTAAGGGTGTGGACACGCTCGAGGCAGGAAACATGTTCCCGATGTTGGGGGAGTCCAGAACCAGGGGCCACACACACACAGTTTAAGAATAAGGGGTCGGACATTTAGAACGGAGACGAGGAAACACTTTTTCTCACAGAGAGTTGTGAGTCTGTGGAATTCTCTGCCTCAGAGGGCGGTGGAGGCCGGTTCTCTGGATGCTTTCAAGAGAGAGCTAGACAGGGCTCTTAAAGATAGCGGAGTCAGGGGATATGGGGAGAAGGCAGGATACGGGTTACTGATTGGGGATGATCACATTGAATGGCGGTGCTGGCTCGAAGGGCCGAATGGCCTACTCCTGCACCCATTGTCGGTTGTCTAATGTTCCCAAGCGAAGTGTGAGGTCGTACGCAGGAGAGTTGATGCAGTGCGGGCCGACATGATCTCTCACCTTGTACGTTGATCAGATGAGGGCCGGAGTGGAGGGTCAGAGCCTGTGGGTATGCTGCCTGCGTCAGGGTGCTCAGGTCACTGCGAATGCAAGTCACAGGAGAGAAGAGTAGTCACGCTGTCCCACTGTACTTTTAGCTTTAGTTTAGAGATACAGGCCCTTCGGCCCACCAGGTCCGTGCCGACCAACCATCCTGCACGCACTTGGGACAATTTGTACATATACCAAGCCACTTAACCCACAAACCCGCACGTCTTTGGATTCAAGATTCAAGAGAGTTTATTGTCATGTGTCCGTGACAGGACAATGAAATTCTTGCTTTGCTGCAGCACAACAGAACATAGACGGCATTGACTACAGGACAGATCAATGTGTCCATATACCAATGAATATATATATATATACACACACACACACACACATAAATAAACAGATAAAGAGCAATGGGCTCTTAATGATCAGAGTTTTGTATTGAGTTGAGTTTAATAGCCTGATGGCTGTGGGGAAGTAGCTATTCCTGAACCGGGATGTTGGGGTGGAAGATTGCAACCAACCCTGTTTCGACTAATGCAATCAACTCGACGTGCACAAACGGAAGATCAAATAGAACTAGTTGTCCAACGCCACACGAAAGAAGAAGAACCTGCTCGTTGCAGTCTTCAGGCTCCTGTACCTTCTACCTAAAGGTAGCGGGGAGATGAGTGTGTGGCCAGGATGGTGTGGGTCCTTGATGATGCCCCTGGCAGCCATTTTGAGGCAGCGACTGCAATAGATCCCATCGATGGTGGGGAGGTCAGAGCCGCTGATGGACTGGGCAGTGTGGGAGGAAACCGAAGATCTCGGAGAAAACCCACGGGGAGAACGCGCAAACTCCGTACAGGCAGCGTCCGCGGTCGGGATCGAACCCGGGTCTCCTGGCGCGACATTCTTGGTTACTTGGTCCTCCAAAATATTCCAGCTGGAATTGAAACTGGAGGTGGTGAAGGGAGGGGTTTAGCCAGAGAGGGTTATTGGGAAGAAAGTGCCACTTTAAATGTAGTTGCATCTGGCTGGGCAACCGTGGCTTGGTGGAGATTATTCCGCGCTTTGATAGTGTGTGGAAAGAACGAATTGCTGTACACATCTGTCTTTGAGGCTGGGACCACAGATTGGATCGAATGCCCTCGTCTGCTCCTAATTGGTTTGGGGTTGGTGTAGGCCTTGTGATCTATGTCTAGCTGACCATTTAACATTTTGTAAAAACAGGTCAAACGGGTCAAACATTTTGTCAAAACAGGTCATCCAGGTCAATTCGACTGATCCGAAGGAATAGGTGAGGTTTTGGGTCGAGACCCGAATGGGTCTCGACCTGAAACGTCACCTATTTCCTTCGCTCCATAGATGCTGCCTCACCCGCTGAGTTACTCCAGCATTTTGTGACCTATCTTTCATTTTCTTTGGAGGAAGGATCTCGACTTACACCGCTTACACTAACACTATCCTTCACATCAGGGACAATAGACAATCGGTGCAGGAGTAGGCCATTCGGCCCTTCGAGCCAACACCGCCATTCAATGTGATCACATTCAATGTGATCATGGCTGATCATCCCCAATCAGTACCACGTTCCTGCCGTCTCCCCATATCCCCTGACTCCGCTATCTCCAAGAGCCCCATCTAGCTCTCTCTTGAAAGCATCCAGAGAACCGGCCTCCACCGCCCTCTGAGGCAGAGAGTTCCACAGACTCACAACTCTCTGCGGGAAAAAGTGTTTCCTCGTCTCCGTTCCAAATGGCTTACCAATAATTCTGAAACTGTGTGGCCCCTGGTTATGGACAATTTATACCGAAGGCAATTAATCAGTGGGAGGAAACCGGAGCACCTGGCGAAAACCCACGTGGTCACGGGGAGAACGTACACACAACACCAGTAGTCGGGATCGAACCCAGGTCTCGAAGTCCGCAACGACTGGTTCAGGAATAGCTACTTCCCCACAGCAACCAGGCTATTAAACTAGGCTCGGACAAAACTCTGAACATTAATAGCCCATTATCTGTTTACTTGCACTTTATCAGTTTATTTATTCATGTGTGTATATATTTATATAATGGTATATGGACACACTGATCTGGGGTGGAGGATTGCAACCTTCACATGGTCCACCCTGTTTCGACTATTGCAATCAACCCGACATGCACAAACAAATAGATCATATACAACTGATTCCTGGGATATCAGGACTTTCATATGAAGAAAGGCTGTGAAGAAAGGAAATGATATGTTGGCATTCATAGCAAAAGTATTTGAGTACAAGAGCAGGGAGGTTCTACTGCAGTTGTACAGGGTCTTGGTGAGGCCACACCTGGAGTATTGCGTACAGTTTTGGTCTCCTAATCTGAAGAAAGACATTCTTGCCATAGAGGGAGTACAGAGAAGATTCACCAGACTGATTCCTGGGATGGCAGGACTTCCATATGAGGAAAGACTGGATAGACTCGGCTTGTACTCGCTGGAATTTAGAAGATTGAGGGGGGATCTTATAGAGGCTTACAAAATTCTTAAGGGGTTGGACAGGCTAGATGCAGGAAGATTATTCCCGATGTTGGGGGAGTCCAGAACAAGGGGCCACAGTCTATGGATAAGGGGACATTCCTTTAGGACCGAGATGAGGAAAACATTCTTTACACAGAGAGTGGTGAGTCTCTGGAATTCTCTGCCACAGAAGGTAGTTGAGGCCAGTTCATTGGCTATATTTAAGAGGGCGTTAGATGTGGCACTTGTGGGTATAGGGATCAGGGGGTATGGAGAGAAGGCAGGTACAGGATACTGAGTTGGATGATCAGCCATGATATTGAATAGCGGTGCAGGCTCGAAGGGCCAAATGGCCTACTCCTGCACCCATTGTCTATGTTTCTAAAACAGATAGGCAAGTGCAAATAAACAGATAAAGGGGTTATTAATGTTCAGAGTTTTGTCCGAGCCAGGTTTAATAGCCTGATGGCTGTGGGGAAGGAGCTATTCCTGAACCTGGACGTTGCAGTCTATGTTTCTAACAAGTTGACTTGCAACTTTAAGCTGTGCACGCCATACGCAAGAAAAAGAAGACACACTGATCTGTTCTGTAGTCAATGCCGTCTATGTTCTGTTGTGCTGAAACAAAGCAAGAATTTCATTGTCCCATCAGGGACACATGATGATAAACTCTCTTGAATCTTGAAGTCACTAACTGTACCGCTCTGGTTTCCTCCCACACTCCAAAGACGTACAGGTTTGTAGGTCAATTGGCTCCGGTGAAAAATGGTGAATAGTCCCTGGTGTGTGTCGGATGGAACGAGTAAGGCAGCTGCTCTGCCGCTGGTCGGTGTGGACTCGGTGGGCCGAGGGGGCCTGCTTCCCCCCCCCCCGTCCAATCACTGAACTAAACGCCCTGCAGCCGGCTGGCGCCCCCTGCGTACCTCTGCTCCTTCATCTTGGCACGTCGCTTCTCCTCCTCGTGCAGCACCTTCTTCAGCTGCAGGAACAGCTGGTGCTTCTCCTCCTGCAGACTCTGCAGCTTCACCTCCATCTTGGATATCTGAGGGGGGGGGGGGGGGGGGGGGGAAGGTTCAATGGATTATGCTTAAGAAGGAACTGCAGATGCTGGAAAAGCGAAGGTAGACAAAAGTGCTGGAGAAACTCAGCGGGTGCGGCAGCATCAATGGAGCGAAGGAAATAGGCGACGTTTCGTCCCGAAACGTCGCCTATTTCCTTCGCTCCATAGATGCTGCCGCACCCGCTGAGTTTCTCCAGCACTTTTGTCTACCTAGGGTTTAATGGATGTTTATTGCCACAGACGCAATTAATTAAACGTTACAAAGCTAAATTAACTTTCAATACAGTGCCGGCTCCACAGTGTTTGCCACCATTTTATCAAGTCCGGATTTGCGTGACCGGAGAGACTCTCCCCCCCCCCCCCCCCCGGATTAGCAATAGGAGCAGAATGAGGCCATTCAGCCCATCAAGTCAAATCGATTGCTCCCTCTCAACCCCACTCTCCTGCCTTCTCTCCACCAACCCCCCGACACCCGCACTAATCTAGAATCTCCCCCATCTCTGTCGTAAAAATATCCATTGTCTCGAAGGGATCATGTACCCGCACGCTAACCCCATCCTATACCCACCAGGGACAATTGTTACATTTATACCAAGCCAATTAACCTACAAACCTGCACGTCTTTGGAGCGCGGGAGGAAACCGAAGATCTCGGAGAGATAACCCGCGCAGGTCGCGGGGAGAACGTGCGGACAGCGCCCGTGGTTAGGATCGGACCCGGGTCTCCGGCACTGCGTTCGCTGTAAGGCAGCAGCTCTACTGCCGTGCCACCCAGGGACTGAGGGCCTCCACCAATGCCCCTCAGTTTAGTTTATTGTCCCGGGTACCGTGGTGCAGTGAACAGCAGTTTGTTGCGTGCTAACCAGTCGGCGGAAAGACAATCCATTTACAGGTGTGTGTGTGTGTTAGTGTGAACTGCGTGGGTTTTCTCCGGGTTCCTCCCTCACTCCAAAGACGCACAGGTTTGTAGGTTAATTGGCTCGTTGAAATTGTAAATTGTCCCTAGTGTGTGTAGGATGGTGTTAGTGTGCGGGGATCGCTGGACGACGCGGACTAGATGGGCTGAAGGGCCCGTTTCCGCGCTGCATCTCTAAACTAAACTAAACGTAGCATCATCAAGGACCCACACCATCCTGGCCACTCACTCATCTCCCCGCTGCCATCAGGTACATGGTACAGGAGCCTGAAGACTGCAACGCCCAGGTTCAGGAATAGCTCCTTCCCCACAGCCATCAGGCTATTAAACACAACTTCAAACAAACGCTGAACTATAACAGCCTATTGCACTTTATCTGTTTATTTATGTGTGTGTGTGTGTGTATATATATATATTCTATGGTTATATGGACACACTAATCTGTTCTGTTTTTATGACGACAATATCCTGTTGTGCTGCAGCAAGCAAGAATGTCATTGTCCTATCTGGGACACACGACAATATACTCTCTTGACTTGACTTGAGTACAGATACACAAGCAACCTCCCAGAATCGCGGCTCACCTGCTCCTTGGTCTCCTCCAGCGACATGCGCTCTTCCATCTCCTTCTTCCGCTTGCGCTCCTGCTCCTCCTTCATCTTCTGCTCCATCATCTTGTCCACCTCCTCCTCCTCTGCAAGGGCCACGGGAGTGGTGCGTGAGACGCGGGCTCCACTAACTGGGTGAAGGGGAGGACCAAGAATCTTTCCCTCCACAGAATAGTGAAAGACCTTGGGTAGAGTGGGCGTGGAGAGGGCGTTCCCACTGGTGGGAGAGTCTCGGGCCAGAGGGCGCAGCCGCAGAATTAAAGGACATTCTTTTAGGAAGGAGACGAGGAGGAATTTCTTTAGCCAGAGGGTGGTGAATCTGTGGGATTCTTTGCCACAGACGGCTGTGGAGGCCACAAGTCAGTGGATATTTTTACGGCAGAGATATAGATTCTTGATTAGTGCGGGTGACAGGGGTTATGGGGAGAAGGCAGGAGAATGGGGCGGGGGGGGGAGAGATTGCAACCATCACAGGGTCCGTCCTGTTTTGACGAATTCTATCAACCTGGCGTGCACAATCAAATAAGATCAAATAGAACAAGTTGTCCTAGAACTTTAGGCTGTGCACACCACATGCAAGAAGAAGGCAGGAGAATGGGGTTAGGATCAGCCATGTTTGAAGGGCAGAGTGGAATACTTAATGGGCCGGATGGCCTGATTCTACGCCTGCTCCTCACGACACACACCAGGAAAGACGTCGTTACGTTGGAAAGGGCGCAGAGAAGATTTACCAGGATGTTGCCTGGGTGGTAAAGAAAGCTTTTGGTGTGCTGGCCTTTATAAATCAGAGCATTGAATATAGGAGTAGGGAAGTAATGTTAAAATTGTACAAGGCATTGGTGAGACCAATTCTGGAGTATGGTGTACAATTTTGGTCGCCTAATTATAGGAAGGATGTCAACAAAATAGAGAGAGTACAGAGGAGATTTACTAGAATGTTGCCTGGGTTCCAGCAACTAAGTTACAGAGAAAGGTTGAACAAGTTAGGTCTTTATTCTTTGGAGCGCAGAAGGTTAAGGGGGGACTTGATTGAGGTCTTTAAAATGATGAAAGGGATCGACAGAGTTGACATGGATAAGCTTTTCCCATTGAGGGTAGGGAAGATTCAAACAAGGGGGCATGACATGAGAATTAAGGGACAGGTGTTTAGGGGTAACATGAGGGGGAACTTTACTCAGAGAGTGGTGGCTGTGTGGAATGATCTTCCAGCAGAAGTGGTGGAGGTAGGATCGATTGTAACATTTAAAAGTAAAGTGGATAGGTATATGGACGGGAAGGGAATGGAGGGGTATGGTCTGAGTGCAGGTAGATGGGACTAGGGGAAAATAAATGGTCGGCACGGACTGGAAGGGCCGAGATGGCCTGTTTCCGTGCTGTAATTGTTATATGGTTGCCAGGACTCGAGGGTTTGAGCTACAGGGAGAGGTTGAGCGGGCTGGGTCTCTATTCCCTTTGGAGTGCCGGGGGATGAGGGGCGATCTTATAGCGGAGTACAAAAACATGACAGGAATAGATCGGGTTGACGTACCGAGTCTGTTGCTCAGAACAGGGGAAATCGAGAACCAGGGGAGATAGATTGACGGTGAGAGGGGAACGATTTTTACAGGAATCTGAGGGGTAATGTTTTCAAACAGAGGGTGGTGGGTGTATGGAACGAGCTGCCAGAGGAGGTCGTTGAGGCTGGTACATGGATAGGACAGGTTTAGAGGGATATGGACCAAACGCATGCAAGTGGGGCTATGTGTACGAAAGAATTGCAGATGCTGGTTTAAATCGAAGCTTGACACAAAATGCTGGAGTAACTCAGCGGGACAGGCAGCATCAATGGAGAGAAGGAATGGGTGACATTTCGGGTCGAGACCCTTCTTCAGACTGATGTCAGGGGAGGGCGTGGGACGGAGATAGTAAGACCGGTGGGAGATTCCCCCCCCCCCCACCCTCCCCCCCACGCCTCTCACCTTGCCGCTTCCGTGCCCTCTCCTTCATGATGTGCTGGTGAAGTGCCCGCGCCATCGCGCTCGACATCTTGGGCCGCTCCAGTAAGGCTGGCATCGTCTCAGATTCGGAACGGACCAGGCACTAGAAGCTGCAGCGGGGAGAGGTGGGGGGTGGGGATCAACAGCGGGCAGCGTGAGGGGACATGTCGGGTGGGGGGTCGGGGTCGCAGCGGACAAAACCTGTACGCTCTCACCCGCCCCCCCCTCCCCAACACGCTGTTCCCATCCCCCAACACCACCCGATGCCCAATGCCGCTCACCAATGCCATCTAGTGCCCACTCTACCCAATGCCACCCAGCTCAGACTGCCCAATGTCACAAGGCATTCACTTCCTCTTTCCCTTGCCTCTCCCTGAGATCGATCCTCTCTCCTCACTCCCCTCTGTACCTTTCCCCTCAGACCCTAACCCCCCCCCCACCCCCTCCAATTCCCTGCCCTCCCCTGGTCGGTACCTCACCAGGCCCTCCTCCTCAGATCACTTCCCTCTCCTGCCCGCTTCCCCTCTTCTGCCCCGACCCCCCTCATCCTGTCTCTCCCTGACCCCCCTGAGACCCCGTCCCCCCCCACCCCTTCTTCCTCCTCCTTCCCTCCACCCCTTTTCCCCTCCCCTCCTTCCCTCTCCAAATCTTCTTCCTCGGCCCTTTACCGCCCTCTCTCTCTTCCTTTGCCCCTCCCTCCCTCCTCCTCTGCCCCTCACCAGGGCCCAGTTCCCCGGGCCCCGCTGCCTCAACCCCTCCCTCTCCCCTCCACATCGTCTCCCTCTGTCCCATTAATTCTCTGCCCCTCCACTCTTTCCCCTTCCTTCCCTCTCCCCACTTTTCCCCCCCTCACTCCCCGGTCAGTACCTCACCGGGTCCCGGCTCCCTTCCCCCCCCACCTCCTTCCCTCCCTCTCTCTCTCTCTCCCGCACACCGGTCTCACTCCGCTCTCGGTGCCTCACCAGGTACCCGCTGCTCCACTCCCTCCCCATCAACCCCCTCTGCCCCTCCCCTCCCCGCAAATCCCTCTGCCCACTCCTCTCCTCCCCAGCTCTCCTGCCTCCCCTTCTCTTCCCCTCAGATCACTTCCATCTCCCATCTCCTCCCTCCACTCCAGCCCTAATCTTTCCGTTCAGAACCCTCTCCCTCCCCTCAGATCCTCCCTCCCCTCACTCTCCCGAGGATCTGTTCTCCGTATCTGTTCCCTCAGATCCCCCTCTCTCCTCAGATCCTCTCCCTGCTCCCCACCCCGCTCTCCCTCCTCCTTCCCACTCGTCAGGATCCTCTCCTCCCTCCCATATCATTCCCCTCACGCCTTCCTCCTCTCCCTCCTCACGATCCTCTCCTCCCCTTCCTCATCTTTCCCCTAAGATCCCTCTCCCTCTTCCCCACTCCTCTCTCCCTCTCTTCAGGATCCTCTCAGATCCCTCCTCCACCCCTCTCCTTCCTCCACCTACTCCCCTCAGATCCCTCCCCACTCCCCCCCCTCAGGATCCTCTTCTCCCCCTCCTCAGGACCCTCTCCCCCCTCCCACATCTTTCCCCTCAGATCCCTCCCTCTCAGATCCCTCCTCCCCTCAGATCCAACTCCCTCCGCTCAGGACCCTCTCTCCCACAACCTTCTGCTCAGACCCCTCTCCCTCTTCCCCACTCCTCTCTCCCTCACCCCCCTCACATCCCTCCTCCACCCCTCTCCTTCCTCCTCCTTCCCTCAGTCTCCCTCCTCTCCTCAACCCTCACTCCCCTCCACCCTTCTCCACACATCCCTCCCTTCTCCTCCCCCTCACTCTCCCTCTTCCTCCTCATATCCCTCTCCCTCCACTCTCCTCTCCCTCTCATCAGGACCCTCCTCCTCCCCCCCCCCCCTCAGATCCCTCTTCCCCACTGCCCTCTCCCTCCCCTCAGACCCCCCCCCCTTGCCTCCTCTCTCTCCCTCACCTTTCCACTCAGATCCCTCTCCCCATCCCTCATTCACCCTCCTCCCCTCACATCCTCTCTCCCTCTCCCTTCCCTCACTCCCTTTCCCTAGGATCCTCTCCTCCCTCCGCTCCCTCCACTCCACATCTTTCCCCTCAGATAACCCCCCCCCCCCCCCCAATTTTCCCTTCCTCTACCACCACCCCTCTCCTTCCTCCTCCTACTCCCCTCAGTCTCCCCCCCCCCTCAATCCTCTCCTCGGGACCCTCTTCCTCCTCCCTTCACTCTCCCTCCCCCCCCCCCTCAAATCTCTCCCTCTCTCCATCCACTCCCTCATCTTTCCCATCACACCCCTCCCTATCCCTCTCCCTCCCTCCCCCCTCAGAATCCTCTTCCCTCCCCTCAGGACCCTCTTCCCCCTCCTCCCCTCCACCCACTCCCTCATCTTTCCCCCTCAGATCCCTCTCCCTCACTCCTTCCCCCCCTCAGATCCCTCTTCCCTCCATCCCTCTCCCTCCACTACCCCTCACTCTCCCTCCCTCAGATCCCTCTCCCTCACTCCTTCCCCCCCTCAGATCTCCCCTCCATCCCTCTCCCTCCACTACCCCTCACTCTCCCCCCCTCAGATCCCTCTTCCCTCCATCTCCTCCCCCTCCATCCACTCCCAATCCCCCCCTCAGATCCCTCTCCCTCCCGCCTCCACATCTTTCCCCCTCAGGATCCTCTCCTCTTCCCCTCACTCTCACTCTCTCCTCCACTCCTCGCCCCTCTCCCTCATCTCCTCTACCCCTCACTCTCCCCCCCCCCTCTCTCCCTCTCCTCAACCCTCACTCCCCCTCCATCCTCTCCTCATCTTTCCCCATCTCCCTCCCCCCAATTTTCCCTCCCTCTCCTCAGGACCCTCCTCCCCTCCACCCACTCCCTCATCTTTCCCCTCAGACCCTTCTCCCTCACTCCTCCCCCCCCCCTCAGATCTCCCCTCCATCCCTCTCCCTCCACTACCCCTCCATCCCTCCCTCAGATCCCTCCTCCCCCTCCCTCAATTTCCTTCCCCTCACTATCCCTCCCTCCCCTCAGGACCCTCTTCCTCTCCTCAACCCTCCCTCTCCCTCATCCCCCCCCCCATAAAAAGGTTCCCCTTCCTCAACTCTCCTCCTCCCCCTCACTATCCACTACTTCCCTCAGATCCCCCCTCCCTCCACTGTCCCTCCCTCCCTCAACCCTCACTCACTCCGTCACTCCGCCGCCGCCGCCGCCATAACAGCCTCTCTCCCTCCCCCTCCCCCCCCAACCGTCACTCCCCCCTCCCCCGACCTCCTGCCGCAAACCACGTGTCCCTCGCCGCCCCCCCCCCCCGCTTCACCACACCCGCCGTCGCAAACCCCCCCCCCCCTGCCACACTGCCGTACAGCGGAACCGCAGCCCCCTCCCCCCGGCAGCCCCGCAGCCGTAAAGCGTGGGCTGGCCGCCCCGCAGCCGCAAGGCCGGCGGCCGTAAAACGTCGCGAAGACACACACAGTTTCCCACAATCCCCGCCCCCCCCCCCCCAGTTACCCCAACTCCTCCCCTTCCCCCCCCCGCGGATGCGCGCGCGCACAGAGGGGCACGGCCGCCGCCACTCCCTCGCAGCCGTGAAGAGGATGCGCGCGCATGGAGGGGCACGGCCACTGCCTCCTCGCTGTAAAGGGGATGCGCGCGCACAGAGGGGCACGGGCACGGCCACTCCCTCGCAGCCGTGAAGGGGATGCGCGCGCACAGAGGGGCACGGGCACTTCCGCCGGCACTGTAAAGGGGATGCGCGCGCACAGAGGGGCACGGGCACGGCCACTCCCTCGCAGCCGTGAAGGGGATGCGCGCGCGCGGAGGGGCACGGCCGCTGCCTCCTTGCTGTAAAGGGGGATGCGCGCGCACGGAGGGGCACGGGCACTTCCGCCGGCACTGTGAAGGGGATGCGCGCGCACGGAGGGGCACGGGCACGGCCACTCCCTCGCAGCCGTGAATGGGATGCGCGCGCACAGAGGGGCACGGGCACTTCCGCCGGCACTGTGAAGGGGATGCGCGCGCACGGAGGGGCACGGGCACTTCCGCCGGCACTGTGAAGGGGATGCGCGCGCACGGAGGGGCACGGGCCACCGCCACTCCCTCGCAGCCGTGAAGGGGATGCGCGCGCACAGAGGGGCACGGGCCACGCTCAGCCTCGACCATCAAAGGAACCCCCATCATGTGATAGCAGGGGGAATGAGGCCGTTCGGCCCCTCAAAAAAGGTTCAAATGTTCTTTATTTGTCACAAACACCAATTGGTGAAGTGAAATGCATATTGCCGTTGCAGCACGTATAAATATAACACAAACATAACAATAATAAAGAGATTTTAAACGTAAAAATCATCCCAAAATTTTGAGATTTCATAACAAACATCCCAAAGTTTTGAGATTTCATAAATCAAGTCTGCAATTTATCCCATCAGATAAAGCATTTTCTGGAACGTGATGGATTGGGACGTTGCGGTTGCGGTGAATTTAAACCCCGTATCAGCAGGAAAAATACTGCCGGTTCGTATGGGGACTAAATCACCGCTTCGCAAGGTGAAATATTGATTAAAGCCATCTAAACAAGCAAGTTTATATGAAAAAATAAACAGCTTTCCTTTACCTGTCCCCTACGTAAAATCCGTCCCCGTTGTCGGCGTTCACGGCATTAGACGCTAATTTTTATTTCACTCCAGCGCTGAAATAGTCGGGCGATTAAAAAATTTTTTTTCACTTACCGGCAGTCGGAACGAATCTTTAGCAAAAGCTCGCACTCCAAGAAAATATAACTCCGGATGGCAGGGGAAAACCGCATTTTAACCCCACCTCCCCCCCCCCCCCCAAAGGCTCCAAAGTCACGCACACGGCCAGTGACAGAACTGCAGCGCCGCTGAAGGTACATTTTGTAGCATACCTACAATAGGGGGGTTGCACGCAAGGTCACTGGGTCATAGGGCTTGACGCACGGAGCCGCTCAATCCATCTGGAGGACATCGCAGCCTCCGGTAGATGTTATTAGTGCAAGAAACGCGTACTTTCCTACCTGTTAAAAAGTCGCCAAAATGGTGAATTGTTTGCGCTGTACAAAATTGTGGATGTCGGGGTAAGCGTGAGAGACATGTACCCAACTTCAGAATTCCAAAATTCCAATTCCAATAACTGCCCCCCCCCCCGTGAAAATTCAGCCCTCGGGCTCCTCCTTTTTCCTTTCTTCCCTCCCCCGCCTCCCCCCACCCCCCCATTAGTCTGAAGAAGGGTTTCGGCCCGAAACGTCGCCTATCTCCTTCGCTCCATAGATGCTGCTGCACCCGCTGAGTTTCTCCAGCGTTTTGTGTACCTTCAGAATTCCAAAAGTGAAGTGAAATGAAGGTAAAGACGAGCGAGAGGTAGCAATGTTACAACATTTTGAGATTTTAAAAATCAAGTCTGCAATTTATCCCATCAGATAAAGCATAAAAAGAAGTTTAATTTGACACCTAATTCACTTTCATATCTTCAGTATTAAAAAAGTTGTGGCCATTTTCATACTCGGAAATTAGCATCTTGTTCCCCATTGCCTTTCCATTGACTTAACACAAAAGCTGTGATCAAGGACAGTCAAAAGCCCATAACTTTCTTAAAAATTAAGAGAACGCAATGACATTTCCAGTTATTATAGATTGAAGCATTCTGAAACAAATATGAAACAATCTTACTTGGATGACCTGAAATTAAAGCATATAATTAGTTAGTTATCTAATTGTAGCTAATTACAAAATTCAATTACTAGATCTAAACATCTATCCATTTCTTAAGAAAAGATAAACTTTTTTAAATTGCCTAAGTGTCCAAATAACATTCACACAATAATCCACAATATAACATGATTTTTAAATCTCATTTTCATGAATTTCTGGGCCAAATGGAAGGAATTTAGTGTTTAATGCCTGTAAATTAATGGCCATTTAAATCAACTAGCGAGTGGGTTTTAGTGGAATGCGGTGGATTGGAACGTTGCGGTTTGCGGTGAAGTCGGCAGGAAAAATACAGCCGGTCATACATTTTTTTTGTCCCCTTTTCGCAACATGAAAATGTGATTAAAGCCTCCCGAAAAACCAAGTTTTAATGTAAACATAAACTGTGCACTTTATTTTCTCCCCTACGTTAGGTCCGTTCCGCTGTCGGCGTTCAGAGCTTTAGAAGATGATTTTTAAATGACTCTAGTTAATAAATAATCTAGCGTAGTTTAAAAAATGGCTTCATGAATGAAATGTCGGAGCGATTTTTCTTTAGCGACGAAATCGCCCGACATGGATCGATTTTGACTGTCTGGGGAAAAACGGCATTTTAAACTCGCCCCCCCCTCTGAAAGGCGCCAAAGTCACGCACACGGGGAGCGGCAGAACTGCAGCGCCGCTAAAGGTAGGTATTGTAACGGTAAAGGTAGGTAGGTGCAGTATAATGTGGATAAATGGATAAATGTGAGGTTATCCACTTTGGTGGCAAAAATAGGAAAACAGACTATTATCTAAATGGAGGCCGATTAGGAAAAGGGGAGATGCAGCACGACTTGGGTGTCATGGTACACCAGTCATTGAAAGTAGGCTTGCAGGTGCAGCAGGCAGTGAAGAAAGCGAATGGTATGTTAGCATTCA